>WSYH01005177.1:0-46655 GCA_036426205.1 Ascaphus truei | reverse complement strand
TGACCAAAAAGAGAGAAAGACGGAGGCTGATTGCCCTATTTAGTAGAGTAACCATTGACTTGTATACCTCTGAAAACTCTAATCTATACAACACATGGAGAAGTACCTATGAACACACCTAAGAAGTAAACCACTTTCTCTGGAGATTTTTAATAGTTGTACTGCTTGCAAATAAAAAAAAATTGAACATTTTGCATTGTTTACAAATTTGGGCAAAAAGTTTGAAAATCTTTAGCAATTACATGGTAGCCATCTAACTGACTATTCTGGCATTATGATTGCCATTATAATGACCATGTTTTTAAGAATCTTCCATAATATATCCAGTTGGTTTGGCTGGCTGAGGATAAACTATGCTCAAAGAAAAGTTCATACTGTACTGTATTTTTCAACACTAATTTTACTGCTGTTCAGTAACCGCTTTTATAAATCCTGTCATTTTAGTAATTGTATACATTGTTGTATTTTGTTGACAATACAATATAGACCTGTTCATGGAACATCTGTAGTTATGCCACCACTATCTTAGATGTTAAAGTATGTAGATTTGTATTTCTAAATTCTAACTCCTATCCCATTTTAGCAGTGATTAAACTTCGGACATGGTGTTCCTTACACAGGAATTTCAACAAAATCTCTCCAACATTTACTGTAGTTTTTCTCAAGTTTTACCATTTTATTCACAGACAAATTAAGTATGCAATGTACAGTATTTAACAGAACCGTATATGACTATCAAGTATTGGTATAAAATGCATTTCATTTTCAGAAACATAATTTTTGGACTTTACCAATATCTAAACAGAATTGGCCAACTCAGTTGCAAAATATTAATCTAATGACTGTTGAGCGTCTGATGTGGAACTGTAGTTATCTGAAAAATTCCATTAATCAAAAGTCTGAACAGATGGCTTCCCAGTTTGCTACTTTGTGTAACATAAAATCCAATGTGGATGTCAGTTTGATTACACTGTGTATTGACTGTATTTCTGTTCCATAAATTTGTTAGGAGGAAATCTGGTTGACATTGTTGTTTAAAGCTGAGTATTCAGTTCCAGTTTAAGCTGAGTATTCAGGTCCAATTTCTATGTTTCTTTAATTGTCTAACAGCGCTGCCAAATATATTATTAGTCTGTAATAAAATATTTTGACAATGAGAATTCCTTGCCTGTGGGAAATTGTGCTATACAGTAGATTAAAAGTACCAATTTTTTTCATACACACACATAATACAGTATATATCTATCTATATATATCTATATATATATACAGTGTTCGACAAACCTATACATTTGCACGCCTGGGGCGAGTGGATTTAACATTGTGGCGAGCTCCTATTGGCCCAAGCAGCACACGTGTGGTACTAGGTGGCGAGTAGATTTTTTTGTTCGGCGAGTAGATTTTTTGGTGATTTGTCGACCACTGTATATATATATATATATATATATATATATATATATATATAGATAGATATATAGATAGATATATATAGATAGATATATACTGTATTCCTTGCTGCAGTGGAAGCACTATATGCTGGGCGATAATGGTGAAAGGCAGGGTTGCAGACATGTCTAAGGCATGCAAATGCATAGGATCTTAAGTCCCAGATTAAGGCAGGAAACATAGTATTTCTCTATATAGGGTTTATTTAAAAGGATAAACAATACACTAACAGGCCCACGTCCCTTTAAGTCAAAACAAAATCATAAAATAAACGCCAACTCCTCTTAGGAGACTAACTACATATTCAGCTTCAACCCTTACTAACTGGATGAACAGCTAAGCTGGTTACCACCCCGAAACAGGTACTATAATAGATAACCATATACAGTATAGTCTCTGCACACAGCAATATAGTCTTTGAAAATAGTCCTCCTTTGTGCTGGAACTTTCACTCGTGCCCAATACAATGCATGAAAAATATAAAAATGTAGAGACACAATGAGGAGTAACACACTTAATTAAAGATGCTGTCACCTCTGTGAAAATGGTAATACTAGATGCTATTTCACCCTAAACACTCCAGAAATGGTGATGGAAATGACCATAAACATACACACATCACCACCAAGCAGTTAACCCTTTACAGACTGGATAAGTAATCTAGATGTAACCCAATCAATTAAGATGTATCTTATTACACCATAGTACTCCTAGATTAAACCGTGAATGATAGTTAATAGAGAACACTCACATCAATGGAGTTGAAGATGAAAAAATTGCACCTCTACCGGATGGACAATTCTCAGCAATAATATGTGGAAAAGAAAAATGAAAACATAGCACAGAACTGCTATCTTCCAAAATTTAATGAACCAGCATTTAAAAACAAACACTTGGAATAAAACTCACAAGCTGCGTTTGTGAGTGTGTATTTTACTATTATTTAGTCCCATAAAATTGTGAAAACTTTAATACACTAGGAGTGCGTCTGTTTGTTTTTTTCTTGATTTCTCAACAGATATATATATATATATTTATATATAGACACACACAGACACACACACACACACACACACACACACAGTATGCCTTTAAGTGTGGTTGGCACTTAGAATGATGTTCATGAGATTTACTGTTTTTACTGTTGTGCTAAGAAGAATTAACTTCTAATGCAATTGGACCTTTTTATGGAATTTGCTATGTATCTATAGTAAAAGAAAAAGATATGCTGTATCTCACTATTCACAAAGGAAAGTGCTAATCTTATATTAATGATAAATACCCAATTGAAATTGTGAATTCCTTTGTGTTTAAATGTTGTGGATATGATTGTTCACTACTTACCTTTTGAAGCTGGCAAAAAAAAGCCTATGTTGGAGAATGTAAGTAATATTTCCAATAGGCCATAGGGCAGATGAACTGATGGTGATTAAAGTGAATGTACCATATCAATGGCATAACTGCAATTAAATTCAGTAGGTATTTATTTAAATGTCATAGTGTACAATTATTTTCTACAGTGGAACAAACCTGCCTAATTTATCCCAGGGCCACATTTTATACAAGCAAGTATTCTTGGTAATTACATGCTATACTGTGCATGGAGTAAATAAAGACACGTGATAAACATATATGTGTTTTGTGCCCATGCTATATCTTATACAGTGAAGCGGAGGGACATTTTGCTGCAGTCACTCCACTGTTGGACCCTCCACTACGGCCGCTTCTATGAGAAAGTACGTTTTAGAGTAGGGGGTTAACTTTAGGGGGTTTTTTTTGTTAAGGCAGGGGTTAACATAAGGGATTTTAGTATAAGGGGTTAAGGATTTTAGGGTAGGTGGTAGCATTAGTGTTAAGGGTTAAGATTAGGGGATTTGAAGATAGGGTCTAGAGTTAAGGACTTACCTTAGCTGCAAGAGGTCCCGGCGGCGGAGTCACTTGAAGCGAAAAGCTGGCGGAGGTTTGGTGGTGGCTCAATGGCCTTGACCAAATGTCCTAGACCTTAGATTCTACACATATCACATTTCAATCAAGGATTTGAAGTGCTTTTGGAGAGTTTTTTAAACCAATGCAAGAACATACGCCCTCCCAAAGGCACATGTAAAAGTGTTTGCCATGATTAGAATGTAGCCAAAGTTTGGTTCATTTTTTCATAAATAAATTACATTTTTGTCTTGTCCTCAATCCACTGTAAGTTCTGTAACGTGCATTATGCCAGCATCCATCAGCGTATTGAAAATTAACTTATTAAACCAAAAGTATCTTTACTCTCAGAATAAATAAAGTGAAGCTATTTAAAAAAAGAAAATACTAAACAGGTGATTCAAATAACAATAGTTTCTTCAAAATGCTTGCAAGAAGGCTGCTTAGTGCCTTCCGAGTATTTGGGAAATGAACCAAAAAGATCTGTGCCAAATAGTGTTTTAGATCCTCTCCCTTTCTAATAGAAATCCTAGCCAGCGGCGGCATTAATTTAACTCATTTACAGTTCTCCCGTTTAATGTTCCTGGAGACATTTGTGTGATTGTGCTAACGTTTGTGGAAGAGGTTATTATTATAGCCACTTCTGCTTGGGCTTAAACTGCATCCTAATACCAGTGTGTAAAACTAATTTTATGTCTGAAGTATAAGGTACAATTTCAGTTAGTAATACACAACTCTATGAATTATACTATGCATAGCACATCCTGCTTTTAGTTACCTCAATAAACTGTGGAGCATTACGCTTTGTGTCAGAATATCCAATGCAACATACGTTGCTTAGAATTCTAATACTTGGGTGACAGATTTTGTCATTAAATGACAATGTTATTACTACAAATTGTGAGCATGCTGGGAAGATTAAACCACCTGCACATTATGCTGCAGACCCTTCTACAAATCTCCTTATAAAGAAATCATTAAGGCGCTTAAACCCACTTGAGGCTAGTTGGGCTAGGGCAGATGGTCTTATAGCTATAGTAAATGAACAGATTCCTAAGCAAATGCTGGGAATCTATTCGTACCATTGTAAAAAATATATATATTTTTTTTTAAATATATTCACATATTGTTATTGTAAGTGAGTTATGAAGTTTTAGTGTAAAATCATAGGGGTATATTTAGAAACTGCAAAAAACAAAAACAAATGTATTTACTGTCTTCTAATGAGACAATGGGTAAATCAACATCCACAAAAATGCTAGAATTGTAGAGTATAATACCCTTGTGTTTTCTCCAAAAGGCGAGTTTTTTTTACTTGTATTGCTTTGTAAATTTTTACCCTATTTGCCCTAAGCGAAAAATTGGATTCTGAGCATGTTTAGTAGAGTTGTAAAACACTAATATTTCAATTGCCGAGAGTGGGGGGAGGGAGGGGGTTAAGTTAATTCAGTTGAAGGTGAACATTTTCCCATTTCAGAATAATGACATTGTGGAAATAATGTCTGTAAAGGAGGGGCACACTATGAAGCAACAGAAAACTGACCAAACATATCACTGTTTGTATTGCTCATTGTATCAACAGTAACTCAAAAGGTAGACATTCCTCTCTCTTTCTGCTAAACCTTTCATTAAAGCAGCAATCCCCCTGGGAATTTTATTTTTAAATTATGTTGTTACAGAATTGTAACCAGGAGGTCCTCCAATGCCGAATCGTACTATTTTCAAGGACGTACCTGGGATAGTTAATGGTGTACTTACCGGTGTCGGTGCTCAGTCCTGCAGAAACAATATGGACACTCAATTCACCTCAGTAATGAAATGGTGATAGATAGTAAAAAATTAGCACATTCGTGCGTTGCTCACTCTAGCACTTCAATAGAGTGCAGTTTTATTGGTGTTGTTCGTCTATCGTCGGTTAGGTTCTCCATGTTTTTAGTTTACCTATTAAAAGCTATTTTTTTTTTTACTATCTATCACCATTTCAATACTGAGGCGAATTGAGTGCCCAAAACTGGGGTTGCTTTTACTTTTTGTAGTATATATCATAGGTTTATCCCAGAGGAGCACCTTTCTCTTTTTCATTTAGGCAGAGCAAGGGATACATACAGCAAAGGGATGACTAGCCGCTCAACCCTAATACATCAATGAATTAAAGATTTAGCAAAGGTGATGCGTGGGGGATATGGGAGTTACAAAATAAATTTTTGGTCAAAGAAAACCAAAAGTAAGGCCCCCAAAAATTTGCACTCTACCTAATTCAACAGATAATGAAATATACTTCAATCACCAAATTTATATAATAATGACATCACATGGGCAGAGAAATACTAATTGTATCATGAGAGACTAGCCAAATCTTCCTCAAATACAAGAAAATAATAAAACTGTATTAATCAAATCAAATTAATGTGTGAAAATATATACAAAGTGAAATCTAAAAACATGTGGTGAGATCATGAATTACAGCTGTGAATTCACTAAGCATCAACATATAGTCAAATAATTCCTAGCCAAGCATTTTATTTTAACACAAATAATTTGCATCTGTATTTAATATATGTTGATCGGGAGTATAGTTCATAGACAGTGTGTAAAGAAAACACACTGATAGGTTTATAAGGCGGTATAAAGTAAATCGGGCAGCTTTCTCCTAATTATATCACCTGAAGTGCATAATATCTACATTAGTACATACTGATATAAAATCAGGATATCAACGGATATACTGGGTTCAGCTAAACAGCTTTAATCTGTGTGTACAGATATACAAGTGTACCAGTGAGGTGACTATGTCACTAGTGGATGTATTTCCTCATACAGTATAATCTTCAGCGCTGCTGAATGACACTGTCCAAAAACTGAACCAGTATCGCAGCAGCACATAGAGAGCAGTAAAAAAACAAATGTATAGTTCAACAGTAGGTATTTCGTTCGAACTTGTAATGCTTAGCACAGATCCTTGTGTATTTGGCAGACCTCACAAGCTATGCTTCCATGAATATATACTACAAATTCTTGTCCTCTGAACACGCATCCTGATAGTTCAGACAGTTCTGAGTCTGTATACATAAGTAGAGAGTAGTGTGATACACTGTGTCTCTTTGTTCAGAAATTAACTCAATCAAACACCCAACCATATAGATATCACTGAATGGTTTGCTGCTGGAAGAAACAAACAAGTCTATGTAGACACATACTAAAATCCAATAAAGACATTAGAGTTCACATTAAAATCATAAAGCATAACACTAAAGCATCCGTCTATGAACTCGGCTAGGCTAAAAGGTGAAAGCCTCTTCTCTTTCACTGGATGTTCTTTGGGGTTCCTCCACCTTTAAACGATGCTCGTCTCACTGAGTATGGGAACCGCAATGCTGCCGATACGAGGTGAAGTTTACTCCACGCTGATTCTGTGTCAGGCTTCCCGGTGCGCGCTGATGACGTCACTCGGGACATCCCGTCTCCTACCGGCTAGACCGCTGCAATGTCCACAGACTGTCACGAATGGTGTAACAGTAATGAGTCCACACTGAATAGAGTACAAGCTGGAACGTGCCCTCTTCCATTCATGACAGTCTGTGGACATTGCAGCGGTCTAGCCGTAGGAAACGGGACGTCCCGAGTGACGACATCAGCGTGCACCGGGAAGCCTGACACGCAGAATCAGCGTGGAGTAAACTTCGCCTCGTATCAGCAGCATTGCGG
Source organism: Ascaphus truei (assembly GCA_036426205.1). NCBI lineage: Eukaryota > Metazoa > Chordata > Amphibia > Anura > Ascaphidae > Ascaphus > Ascaphus truei. The sequence goes on along the minus strand of WSYH01005177.1, from coordinate 39,581 downwards.
TTCCCATACTCAGTGAGACGAGCATTGTTTAACGGTGGAGGAAACCCAAAGAACATCCAGTGAAAGTGAAGAGGCTTTCACCTTCTAGTCTAGCCGAGTTCCGAGCGACCCTATGCTGTTAGCTGTTGTGGTAACATGTCCCGCCAAATATTTATTTGAATGATGTACGTGCAATACTCACCTGCTGAATGAAATTAATATAATTTATATATATATACTACACTATGAGGTCTTGCACTGTTTTCTCTTTTTGTTTTTTGTCTTAGTCCTAGTTTGTGGAGCCATCCCACGGGAACAGTAGCAGTCGCTTCATCACAATTAAACCTGAATGGAACAGGTTTAAAAATATAATTTTGTAATTTTCACAACACATCACTTTATTTTGGTTAAGTTTAATCACAATATTTGATGTATAAACTGATCACATTTAATTCACTATAATCCAAGGGTTATTGGTATTTTAAAATAAGTAATAATATCACGAATCGTTGAGCGCAGTATTACCTTTTTAATTCACTATCACATGATTAGAGTCTCTTTTGCGCTTGTCTTTTCTCTTCTTACCATATTATATGCAGCTTTTAAAAATTAAGTCTAAAAAAACATTTATTTACTAACATTTTTGTTTAGTCAAATCAGGCACAGTTCCACTACATTTAGTTACAAATTAAAAGTTTTACTTTACTAGTTTAGATGAGATCGCTCCTACACTTAGCTCAATGTGTACTGTATCTGGCTATTTTCACTTCTATCAAATTTCTGCCATCTTTAAACTTACATCTTTTGCTAAAGTTTTCAACAATCGAACGTTCACTATTTTAAAAAGATTTTATGATTTCCTGTTGAATTATAAATAAATGGTGGTAATATCAAATAAACTGTATTTTATTCCATTAAATTCACATTAGCAACAATATGCTGACTACTTCATCTGTAGATTTTTCCTGAACTTCAGTAGAGATTCTCAATAACTTTCAATTAAGTAATAGATATTATACCTTAAATAGAGAGAAAAAAAATGTTTTGAAAATGTTATGCAATACATTTTTTTTTAACGTGGGTATATTAGCTTAAACCATGAAAGGTACTCTACAATATCATCAAAGTTATACTAATAATGTTCTTCATCTGAGGTCATCTGTCCTTTCGAAGTGATGAGAGATAAAACATATGTGGCCTGTGCTTATTCAGTTGTTGCATATTAGCTGTTCAGTGAATGTAAAGCTCTGTACAAATAAAAGGGCTTACAGAAATTTTTAATTACCCATTACTAGTAATAAATGGAAGACTGAAGATTAAAAATAAGCCCCAGGCTTTAAAAACTGCCTGTTATCTGAGTCTCAAACTTGACCACTACTTGACTGCTTTAGTATGGTTTTACCCATTTTGCTAATTCATTAATCTGGTATGTTGGTATTAAGCCTTGCATCTTTTTATGACTTAACCTACCAACTTCCATTGTTAATGAAAGAAGGCTCATGAATTTGAAAAAGTAGAAATGTTGTGTATTAAGACCAAGATTCATTGCAATCAAAATGCAGCTGCTTGATGTGATTAACAGATCACTGTAGCAAATGTCTAAGGGCTTTTCATTAATATTTGGGCAAAACAAGTGCTGGGGTTTCATTAAAATCTGGACATTACATTTTTCATTTTATACGTTTAGGATAAGCAATCTTACCCTATATAAGACTCCCTGGAGTTAGAACAGTGGCGCAGAACATTAGATCATTTGGGGCCTTGTAAGCCAGAAACTGTATTGGGAAACATTTTTATAGGTTTGTTAGATTTAGAAGCCCCAAATGGCAATGTTTTCCCTGACTGTTTTGAACTTTACACCCTGCATGCCTGTTACTTTCTTTACTCTTTCTTATTTTACTCTGTAAATCTACAGGCTACAATCAGTAACAGATTTTAGAGTATTTATTTTCTGAACATTACAAAGGCTAGTGCACTATGATTACAGAATGTCTCTTTGGAACACCTGGGAAAAGGTTTCAGTATCATGCATCAGTATCATGCAAACTGCTACAGTGCATCCCATTGGACACAGTAGACCACCACAGTGTCACTCACTGTGCCATGGCATGGTAATTCAAAGACATCCCATGCTAAGGAGGTGGTTCCTTGGGGTGCATTACCATGCCTACAAGATATTTGCAGGCTCAGGGGAAGGATGGGATACCAGCCTAAGGCATACCATGTGACATGTGGTAGAGGTACTGTCATACTCCTCTCTAAACACACTAGAAAAGTCACCATCAACACCAACGTCACCCTTACTTTCTACAGCATTGACTGGCACATCTGATCCAGTCACGTCACTGCCAAAACTGCTGTCCTACTAATTTCTCCCATCTGATCTACCTCCTGAACCTCCACCATGTGACAACCCCCTGTGATACTAGAGAGCAGCAGCAGAGAAGCTTCTGGATTAATTTAAATGACTTGGTGAAGAGCGCGGGGCCTCTGTAACCACCGCACTTCCCCCCTCAATTTTCGCACCCCTGGATTAACCTATACTCCATCTGGGAAGCTACCTTATACACCTAATATACCTCTTTCTCTCCTCCTGTCCTAGCAAAAAAACATATTTCAGGGTCTGGATGGTACTTAGTAACACAAAGACTAAAATAATATCATGTCAGTGTTACCCTGAAATAATGTGTTATAAACCTTATTGTAGTGAGCTCAATTACGGCCTTTATTTTTGCATATGATTACCTTGGTGAAATAGGCTTTATCTTAGGTAAGAGAACAGGCGTATGCCCTGATTTAACAGAGCTTAGTGAATTTAGGCCATTGTGAGCATCACTTAAAATGAAAATAAACTGGTCCACATTGGAGTTATCAAAATAAAATGTATCTCTCCCTCTTACTCGCAACTAATATGTAGTAGTGTACCGAGGAACTAAAGTATTCATATAACTAAACAAAAAAAGAAAGCTTGCTAACAAGCTGAAACTTCCTATAATAGGTACCCAGAGAGCATATCAAAGTATATTTGAATCACTTCATTCAAAATATTAGACAAAAAACGGCTCATATAAAAACACAAAAAAGGTCAATAAACTAGACCAAGTTAACCAATCTTAAAGTGCAAATAATTAATGGGGGAACATAATTCATGAAGCATCTTATAAATCACGAGCTATAAATGCAGAAATATACTCATCTCTAATAGTAGGGGAGACTTTGAATCCAAATGGATAACCGCCTAATCCCACAGTACCCGGGTACAGTCAAATATAAATGAGTAATCCTAAAACATTGTTCGAACAACATGTCACAGCAGGGAAAATAATGCCTATACGGATGCACAAATACCCTTACAATTTCAGATGGTATAATCCTCCAAAGTCATCAGCATAGCGTCCTATAAAAGCTAATACCACTGAAATATGGTAAAAATAAAGATGGGTTCCGGAGTCACAAACACTCCATCAGTCCATGATGGCATGAACGGTCAACCCTCGTGGCAGTGTATGGATGCTGGCATCTTCCCCTTAGACCAGAAAGTGCACAGAAGTGCCACCTGACACGCATTTCGCCTCAACGTGGCTTTGTCAGGGAAGTGACAATTCCGTTTCTGCATCTTAATATAAAGGTACCAATTGTGATCATGGCAACCCATAAAAACAAAAACACAATATAAAGATACAATATATACAACATAACAACAAAGATAACACAGATCTTCCCTTCCATCTGTTTGGACTCTATTAGGGACTTTGGATTCTTTTTGGGCGCTGGTCTGTATATGTTCTTAACATAACAACACAGATACAAATACCACACTACAAAATATATATATAATATATACAAATAGCGATGAATAAACATAAATGCATCAGAAACCATTCTAAAAATATCTGATGGTAAACAAATCGTTTATAGAAACCCTGTAAAATTCAGTTCCTCATTTAAACCCTTTGAGAAAACAGTATTTAAATTCAGTATACACAGACTCTCCATCAGGTGTAGCAATTTCTCAAGGTTACCTCTTCTAATGCAAAGAGACACTTTCTCAATCCCAAACGCCTTCAAACCCACAAAGCATTTCTTTAAGCATTTCTAAGAAATACCTTGCAACACTCACTAAGGTTTCCCCCTTACGTTTATATCTCATAGGGCCTCATGCAGTAAGCGTTGATAAGGGAATTATCGCCATTTTATAGCCAAAATTGGGTTTGAGATTCAGTAAGCGCCGATAAGTGCTTGATTTCGCCAGGTTTCGGAGCCGATTATTTTGTTATGGCCATTCGCCTGCCGATAAGCCTGTTTTCGCCACTGATCGCCACTTTTTTAAATCGGCTGGATTCAACAAAAAAAAAAGCTTATCGGGGCTGATCGGCACTACGAAATTGAGATGTTATGGCCAATTTCTCCCGCCAACTAAAGTTGGCAGTTTGGAGGGGAGAACGATCGCTAAGGCTGCCGGAACGGCACTTAGAAAAAAAAAATCTTCTGTACATCAATGGAGTCAATGGAGCGGGGACGTATAACAGTATAGTACTGTTTACGTTTCATTGCTCACAATACAAACGTCATTTGCATTACAGTGTGGGGGCATTCCCTGCATTGTGTCACAGCTGACGTGTATTATTTGCATAACATTATACTTTTACATGTTTTCAGCATTTGCGGGTCACATTACTCATCATGTGATGATGTGCCAAGGGAAAATACTATACTCAACTCTTAAAGGAGAAGCTCACATCATATCACACATTTTACTGAACTGAGCAACAATTATTTACATGATGTTACACATGACACACATGTCACACATACACCGTATATTCATGTTCCTTTACATTACACAATGCTTGTAATGTGACACGCATCTTTAAACGTTCATGTACATCTGTCTTCTCATGTTTACATCTAGTTTTGGGTCCTCCCTATTTTCATGACGTCACTTATTGGACGCTCAATCACATTGCATGTTTACATTGTAACCGTAGCATTACAAGCACTTCAACCTAACTTATACACACATGTACAGTAATTCATCATTGGGACACCTTGTAAACTCATTCTATAGCAACTATCCTCATTACAGAAATGGATGCATATGCACACGACAATTCATTGTTGTCAACATGTGACAATAACATGCCTAATTACACATGTTACACAAAACTTTTCCCACGTCAATCTCAGCCTTTTTGTCTAATTACATGACTGACTGTTGCCTTCAGAAGTTTTACATGCATTGCACATGCAACTATTTATTTGCAAGCAATGTTTCTACAAAGGTTCACGTCACATCATTGCCAAATATCATCATTCCCTGCAGAATACACACAACAAATACTTATAACAAGAACTGCACACAGCTTGCCACAGAAGTACTTTATTATGTTAATGTAACACCTTGCATTTTACTATGTCACCTGACATCATCACATACCTATTTAAAGGACGCCCATTACCTGCTCATTCACAGCTACTCATTTCAAAATGTTGAGATTGTTTAGGAGACGGAGGAACATTCTTTTCTATGACATGCTTGATGATGAAGAGAATCATATAGGGCAAGGGAGGGACACACCGAGGGACAGTGACAGGGACAGTCACGCGGATACGACAGGGACAGGGAGAGGGACAGGCCAAGGGACAGGTAGAGGGACAGGAGATCAGAGGAGAAGACAGAGGAGACAAGTTGTGCCTCGTCCGCGTCTGTACAGGGAGAGAACCCTGTTAGATGGGATGAGTGAGGAGGAGATTGTAAGTCGCTATCGTTTGAGTTCAGCAGCAATCTTATCTCTTTATCAGGAGATAAGGGGAGATTTAGATTTTTTCACAGCCAGAGGTCGTGCAGTCCCTGGGCTTGTTAAAATGCTGTGCTCATTACATTATCTTGCTTCCGCGTCATACCAGACAACTGTGGGCATAGTGGGCGGGGTCTCGCAATCTACATTCTCGCGGGCCTTGACCCAGTTTCTCTATGCACTCAATAGACGCGCTAGGAATTATATTCATTTTCCTACAGAGGCGACAGAGTGGCTGGAAGTCAGGACTGGCTTTTATAATATAGCAGGGATACCATGTGTGCTGGGTGCAATCGATTGCACACATGTTGCTTTGATTGCACCTAGTCAGAGTGAGCATGTGTACCGCAATCGTAAGCACTACCATTCACTCAATGTACAGGTGGTATGTGATGCCACGATGAGGATAATGCATGTGGTACCCAAATTCCCTGGTTCCAGTCACGATTCCTCCATCCTGAGGAACTCTTCAGTCTTCCATGCGTTCGAAGAGGGACATTTTGAACATGGTTGGCTGCTGGGTGAGTACACATTTACATGTTATAACACAAAACACATTTTTATTTAGGAATGTTGGCATTGTACAATTTGATCACTAATGTCAGCTTATGTGTGCTCCATTCATTATAGGTGACTCAGGATACGGAATTAGGCCGTGGCTCTTGACTCCGGTGCTAAACCCTCAAACTGAAGCAGAGGACAGGTACAATGCAGCCCATATATCTACAAGATCTGTTATAGAGAGGACATTTGGCCTACTCAAGACCAGATTTAGGTGTCTGGACAGAACTGGTGGGGCTCTTCTATACAAGCCTCAAAAAGTGTCTGATATTATCCTTGCCTGTTGCATTTTGCACAATGTTGCACTCAGGCACAATGTACAGTCAGACCTAGCTGAGCCTGTGGTAGACGAGCATCCCACCCATGTAGCTGCTGAAAATGAACAAACAGCCAGTGGTGGCCAGACACGCCAGAATCTCATCAATTCATTTTTTTCTTGTAAGTAAAAACATATATGTTCCAAGTTCTACTTTTATACTTACATTATGTTATCTTAACAATAATGTTTTTTTATATACCCTTCTGGTAGGACACAGATGAATATGGGTTGCACACCTTTCTTCTCTCTGCTGTGTGCACAAAGGGATGTGGCACCGGTATGTTATTGTTGCACAGGTTATATAATCCCTCTTCAATTTTACTTTAGTTGTGTGTATGTGAATACAACTGGGGTAACAAAGCACTAATATTTTAGCATTGTGTTGTTCCTTATGCTAACACAATACACATATTATGCCCATACTCATTCATGCTTCTAGTATGCTTACATACAATGTTATTGGTGCAGTGTAACATGTACATCCATATGATGTGTACACCAGCCTGATTTACATTTTGAATGTCATGAAATATACATGGTGTTGCACATTTAACACCAAATACACACTTTGCTGTGTTGTTTACGGTACTGAAGATGGCATGTCAATGTTTGCAATTTATATATTGTTCCTTTGCATTATAGGTATATCTCCAGTATGACTGATCATGGTATGTATATTTGCTGACATCTCTCATAAGATGTGCCTACCTCAATCTTCCTATAATTATTTGAAGTAAAAACCCAACATATTGGTTTTAACACAAATGTAACATACATGTACTTTCTGTATCATGTATATGCATTTAGCTAATGTACTCTTGAGCTTTCATGTGCATTGTATTAGAAAATGATTACTCACATTTCATCACATTTTATGTATGTTTCCTTATAAATTCCATTAATGTAATATAGATGTGTTTGGAGACAAGGGGATAACTGTACTTATTTGTTTACTTACGGGAGCTCATTCATCACGGATGAAATTGACTGATCCTAACACTCCATGCATGAATGCCTGTAATCACAACAATGCGTACTACATCTTATATTTAGCAATGTAGGTGTTTTTTAATGCTAGGAATTAATAGTCAACATTAATTTACATTTGTGACATGTGTATGTATAAGTCACACGTGTGTGGATGTGTCCTACATGTACCAAGTGTAAAACTGTTAACAGAAAACACAATTTTGTTGCAAATGTTACTGTCATTTAGCATTTCTAATTTACCAATATGACAATGTTGGTAATATTTTTGCAATATAAATCACGTCACTTCATCATTATCATGATGATAATTATCAAGTATTCTCAGAATTGTAACGTCAATTACGTGCACATTAGCATAGACACACTTTGTAAGACAACTGTTTGTGTCTGTATCAATTTGTGTAGGATCCATGTATAACACCGACAAATGATAACACCAGCTTTATTATGGTAGCTTATATCATCATATTGACTATACTATGTATTTTTAGAACGTTTAATAAACACAGTAAACTATAGTTAGTTAGGTTAATGAAATATACACAGAAACGTACTTCATTACATGATGTTGATGTAATATTCAGAACATCATGCATTGTAGGGGACCACAACATCTGGCCAATAACATTATTTGCTACAGTCCCAAACCATTTTATCAACATACCCATGTAACAAGAGATTTTTAACAAGAAATGGCTAGTTGGTTGTAAGTGTCCTTTACATTGGGAGAAGGAGTGGCTCAGTGAGTAAAGACACACACTGGCACTGAGATTTTGAAGCAGGGGAGTCTGGTTCAATTCCCGGTGTCGGCTCCTTGTGACCTTGGGCAAGTCACTTTATCTCCCTGTGCCTCAGGCGGCAAAAAATAAATTGTAAGTTCCACGGGCCAGGGACCTCAGCCTGAAAAATGTGTCTGTAAAGCGCTGTGTACAACTAGCAGCGCTATACATGAACATGCTCATATTATAATTATTATTATTATTATTGTTACATAGTTTCGACAGTCATACGTTCCATTACACAATAGAATTCACAAATGTGTTAGCAGAGTGGGAATGGTTGTTATATATAAAACACACCATGCCATAAAATGATAGTAGTCATTAAAGAACACTCAATAAAAATTCATGAGGCACTATTTTGCAACATCATTATGTTAATTAAGTGCTTATGCAATATAGGCATAAGGGTATCACATTTTTAATTGTTTGTTAATAAGCGCTGCAAGCAATATAAAATTAGTTCCATATGTAGTATAGTAGTCGGTGGCTCCTCCTCACAATCATCTCATATAAAGGTAGACTCTTCTGAAATCATACATTGATCCGATTGTATCTTCCCCGACATCTCTGAAATACAGCAAACACATGATGGTCAAATATGGCACCTTACTATATATTTATCCGTGACAACGCATTACACAGCTCTATATGATTGTGTACATACACACGTCACTCACTTATATGTTAGAAGTACAAGTGTACATCAGTATGTAATGTTTCTTTAAATTTGTAGCAGGCATAACTATGTATATGATGTGAACGTTGCCTGTATACTGAAAAATGTGCGCGCACATCTTAGTGTGCGCACGCACTTCACGCTTGGCTGCACTAACTGTTAGCGCATGCGCAAAACAAAGCGTACGTTGTGCGTTCAATACATCTTGAAAATACCATTAAACATAAAATCTTTATTTCAAATACAATGAATACGAAACTACATTCGTTCTAAACGAGTACATCTGTATTCTTTTTAAACAGACGTGTTTGGACAGAAAGGACGGCCGATAACACAATGCGCAAATGCAATACGTGTGACGTCATGTTAAACCAGCGTGAAATGCACGCTAACACTCCTCCCACTCAATTAAAATTCGGCTAACGGCCAGTTTACGCCTACAAACACTGAGCCGCACACATGACACACTGCAGTTACCGTTACTATAACAAAACATGACAGCCAATAGGCTTTGAGGCGCGCACGTCACTTGGGGGCGGGACTTACATCCGTAATCCTTTTTAAGGACGCCTTGGGCCATGACAAGGGTCCCACGTCATACGTGGTGGACCCGCTTTTAAATGTTGCATGATAACAAAACAGGTATGTGTTAGAGTTATGTTAAAATGTTGCTAATATGGTTAAAGGGATAGGAAAGTACGTATATTTATTCCGTCAGCAATGTGTACTACTCTTTCAGGTTATACTATATTGTATTCGGCAACAATTTCTTTGTGATCGCTACATGTTATGCAGTCTGCAATGTTACGCTGTATCCACGCATTGAAAGTGAAAATGGTGGTTAAAAAAAAAAAAAAAAACATTTAAACGCACAGTCAACGCATAACGGTTGTTATATTTACCATTCTTCTAGAATTAACTCTTCGTCTGGCTGCAACTGGTCGCTCCAGAAATGCAAGGCATTTTCATCCACGCTTGACCCACCCGCTGAATCCAGTATGACACACATCTCCTCCATGAATCGCTCATAGGAATCGCCACTGCTTTCTTCAAACAATTGGTCGGGAGGTAGGTTCATTTCTTCGGGTTCCCATTCCAATGCATTTTCAGCTGAAAGGCTTGGTACATAATCATAGTACTTTTGTTCTTGTACAATGTGGGTTTCAGGAATGGAGGTTGCAGATATTGCAGCAGGTATCGATTCACACGGAACAGTAGTAGCGGATCCATTGCTATTGGCATTAGGAATAAATATGCCTTTCACAACAATATATGTGCCCTCTTTCAGGGTAAAATGCTTTTCCTTTGCAATCTTCCAGAAACCATAGGTGTGTTCTAGCTTATCCTGCACACGTTCAAAAAAGTCATTAGTTGATAAAGTGAATCTTATTGATGAATTAAAATTCCGCGCATGCCTACGGTCTTGGTAATAAGGATATTTTGCTCGAATCAAATCATAGATTTGGCGTGTGCTCGCTTTGTGTCCGCGACTGTTCAAAATTGCTTCTGAAACCATGTACTTATAACCTAAGAGGGGATTCATATTGTTAAAGAATTCATCAGCCATGTCAGAGTAGCACAAAAGATGTGTGCAGTTCTGTGTTCTTTGCTCATCAAAATGATTCTGCTCAATGGCTAACAAATTCCTGTGTTTCGTTTAAGGTCAACAAAAGTAACTACTTTTACTCCTTATTTCAAACGCCAATTGGATGTGTCGTTTTAATTGGTTTAACTTTTGTGGTTAGTGATAGCCGAATGTGGGAAAAACATGTATCATTTTTTTATCTCGTTTGTGAAAACATTCCTACACTTTTATTTCAGTAACATTGAGTTTTCTTGAAAAATAACAAAGAGCACTGTGTGAAAATAGTGCTTAGACAGCCATATCAGTAAATACACACACCTGCAAAATGAAATGTTTTTTTCCCACATACATTTCTGTGTGTATTTTAAAGTCTGGTTAACTACCTGTCTGCATGAGTTTAAATACGTGTGTATCTATATATATATATATATAAATATATCTCTCTCATAAATATATATATATATAAAGTGTATATTGTACTATATGTATAGTGTGTGTGTGTGTGTGTGTGTGTATATATGTGTATATATGTGTATATATATATATATATATATTGTGACATAGTCCAAAGATGTTAGGCCCCATTTTAGAGCAGAAAGTGCAGGAATAGCTAAAAATGATCCGTTCCACAGCTTCACATTAACTCAGGCAGCTGGATGGAAAATCCAGACCACAGATTACAATGGCTCTAGTTCTCCCTCACCTGCTCTTCTAATCACATGCACAGGTATTTAGAGCAGAGAGGTTTTGCATTTCACTCTCTCTCCTTAGAGCCTGGAGGCTGGGGGTATCGCTGCTCCCCTGTTTCCAGTTTCGGGGTTGACGGCCCCTCCAAGTATCACAGTACCAGAGGATTTGCCTGGACACGGGACCGAGTTCCCACCACGAACAGATAAGACCAAACAAATGTTTACTGCTGTTGCTAAAAGACTGTGCTGTATCTAAGTGACCCTAAATGAGAGGGCATTGTTTTAAGCTGGGGAACCAGGAAAGTTGGCCAGCAGCTGTTAGAGAGACTGATTCTATGTGTAGTTAGATCCCTGAAAGGGATAGGATTTTGTTTATATAATTTGGTTTCTTTTTACTTGAAATAACAGTGTGGGAAATACTGTAACAATGAAATGAGTGAACTGCTGAATGAAAGTATCTGAGTACCTCTAACCTACACATGTTAAAGCTGCAGTACCTTAATTGGATGAAAATAAAGCAGGCAGAAGCCTGAGTTAAGCAGCATAATACTTTGCATGATCCTGTTTGTTGTATAATTAACCCTAGAAAACTGTGTCGGGAAGAACCCAGACAGACGTCAGCACTACAAAAGAGGGGCGTTTGTCACAATATATATATATATATATATACTATATCCCCCCAGGCCTTCTGTTTTTGCTGTTTGGTCGTGAAGGCGGGGGGTAATAGATGTGAATGGGAAAGGGGTGACCCAGGCCCACCGGAGGAATAATGCAACGAGCACAAACAGTAGAAACACTGTTATGTGGTTATCTATGGTGTTGTGTGGGTCGGGCTGCAGTGTTATTAGTGGCATATGTACACTGCTTGTTATACGGTCTTCACAATGAAGGCATACTGCATCAGAATATTTGGATAGGGGCGGAGGCCGGTATTAATATAATCTCAAAAAGACAAAGGTGGAGTCCTACAAAAGAGCAACTAATATAGCACGTGCCATTGTGTGCTCATTACATGTGTAAGTCCCAAAATGCATTGCTCAGTGGGAAGCAATGATGGGTGGGCAGAGGGGAACAACAGGGTAGTACACAGGGTTAACACATGTAATAATGAGAATTTATTACTAGCTACAGGTACAGAACAGAAATTGTAATATGATTGTGTATTTTGTTTATGTTACTCCGACTAACATGACATGTACTGCCTATTTAAGCATGCCATCAAAATAGTGCACTGCAACGGGCCTACAAACACACTTGCACTAACAATCTATAGTTGTTTATGAAAAGGTCCATTTTGTTGCTTTAAGTCATAACAGACAGCATAATGAGGCCACCATATCATATGTTAGTTCATTGTTTTCATACCTTAAAAACTGCACACGACTAATTAGCTCATCGACCATTGTGTTAAAGCAGCTGCAATTAATATCTCATCACAGTCAAACCTCAACAGAGGGGGGGGGTTCAGCACAACACACTAATTACAAGACTCCTTGAGGTCAACTTAGTTCACACCATAACGATTTCCATCATGTTTCAATAATTGAAAGTGTGGCTGATTATAGGCTTTTTGGGGAGGAAATACCGTTCTTACAACCTGACTAGCACAACTGAGTTAATCACCACTCATTGAAAGCTTCACTTTAGCTACTAAATGCCCCAACAAACTCATTACTTATCAAGCGTACGTCACACAGTGTTCACTCTATCATAGTTGAACTACTACTATCAACGACAACTTATCACACACTTGCATGTGTTTTCTTGTTTAAGTCACAGCCACATTCATGTGTGCCACATCTTATATTAATGTAACCACACATATCTCTACCAAAACAACACTTTTTGCAATATGACCTGACCTCATGATAACCATTGTCTGAATGATTCTTCATGTAGTTATGTCATTATGATATGCATATCACTACATCAACATATGATTTTTATGTACAACAATTTTATCTATTTATCCTCACGCATTACTCCAGAAACATAGTATGTTGTTATGTTAGGGAACTCAAAAGTTCTAAGTACGCGGCATGTACATTGTGATTACAACATTTATGTTCACTTTCACACACACATTTTTAGGTTAAGGAACTGATCTGTTACGTACTCATAAATACAGAACAACAATAACTGTTTGTTTCAATATTTACACATGTAAATGTAAAACTTTGTTATTTGTATATATAGTTCGCCCCCTGAAGGACATGTGTCACCTGAGACGGAAGGTGTCTTCACCTGCGTCAGCCAGCTCAACACCATAGACAGGTAGTGTATCAGTTGGTGGCCATATAATATGTGCTCTTCTATATGTTATGTGTCATGTTCATTCTTTTGTTTTGCACATGTTCTTAAATAGGTTTACTTAGTGTATGTGAAATGAAGTGTAAGGCAACATGTATGGTGTTTTAGTGATGTTTAACTATCATGTAGAGTTGTGAGTTTTACAGCACAGTTTTCATCCCATCATATTCATACTGAGTCACAACATTATTCTTAAGTCAAGGTAGTTTTAAATGTGAGGTTAAAACGTATGAAACATGTTAGTTGTTACTTATGCACACAGTAGAATACATAACACAGCAGAGATTAACATGCCTTTAATAAGTGTACATGTTATTTGTAGAAAACATGATGAAGAGGATTATATGAGATGATGATGATATGAGGGCCCCGCGCCATAACACACAAACATACAAGCAAGTGACCATGAAGAGGTTCCAATTGAAACTGTTTTAAAAAACCCGCCAAATCCGTCCAGCAAAGGTACCACATATGATGCCATTGTAGCTTCTGAGGGAAAAATTGGTGGAAGCAGAAAATCGTCGCCAGCCTGACCTGATGACATTGTCTGAAAGAGATGGCATTGCCTGCCGGAAGAAACAGTTTCACAATTGGCACATCTCCACAGAGTCTTCATTGAGTGCCTAACAGTTGCAAAAATCAAACACCTCATTCGAAGCATTAGTTGTTCAGCAAACACAAGCTAATTACGTGAGAATGGACTAATGTCACAAATTCAACATCAACACCTCACATGGCAGGATGGTTCATGCTGGCCAGTTTCACCAAATCATCGAATCGTCATTCACCAGGTTCCGAGTTACCCGCTCAAGTAGCAGACATTTGCTGTGCCGAGTTCCTGACGACACCTAACTACCCTAAACAAGGCGTCATCCTGGTACAAATTCAGCAGACTGACACTACAAAGGAGTGCGACAAAACAAAACAAGAACACAGCTGAAACAGACCAACCATCATTGTGCAGTGTCTACCAACTTGCTCACAATGTGTCAGTGGGCACAAGCCCTGTCGGTGAACAGTCACCTGCCCAAAACCCTGTTAGGTGATCACTGCCCAAAAGCCCTGTAGGTGAATCACTGCCCAAAAGCCCTTGTGATCACTGCCAAAGCCCTGTGGATCACTGGCCACAACACCCTGTAGGTGAACAGTCACTACCCCAAAAGCCTGTAGGTAGGTCACCTGCCCAAAAGCCCTGTAGTGAATCACTGCCCAAAAGCCTGTAGGTGAGTCACTGTGGCCACAAGCCCTGCCCGTGTAAGTGCTAGAGGCCACTCAAAGTGGCTCTGTTGTGGCTTAAAGTTGGTGGCAAAAAAAAAGGCAAAATTCAGAGACAATCAAGCCAGTCCTGTACTCGCTCGCCAAAAGGAAAACAAAATTTTTTTTTAGAATTCCACAAAATATGTCTTTGGCCTTGTTTTGTTGACTTCAGATTATCTATTACTATTGTATGTATGCTGAAGTACTGTGTTGTTTTCCAAACTTTCAAGTTGTTCTTGTACACGTGAAGTATTGGAATGTTAACACTCCTAATTAATGAATAGTGTTCATAAAATTGATGTATTAAATCGTCTGTTCAGTATGGTCCACCAGGACCAGTTGCTAAGTTTAGGAGAGCTCCATTGACTTTTGCAGCAAAACTTGCCATTGGGTGGTGTTTAATTGATGTAATCATTGCATGTGCATATATTTTCATGCAATTATAAAAGCACCTATTTAACTGCAAACATCTTCTTGTACGGTGACAGCAGATTTGTGTTAAATATTACTTACCTTTGGTGCCATTGTAATGTTGTTCCTTTAATCATTTAGTTGTTCCTTGTTATCAAGAACATCTCTGAATTTATACTAATGATATATGTATTATGTATTGATACAACAACTCACACACACACACACACACACACACCACACACACAACACCACCACAACACACACACACACACACACACACACACACACACACACACACCACACACACCACAACACTACACACCCACACACAAACACACACATCACAAATGCTACCTACTGTGTGTGTTTGTTGTTTGTGTGGTGTGTGTGTGTGTGTGTGTGTGTGTGTTTGTGTTTGTGTGTGGTGTGTTGTGTATATTAGTAACTATCTAAAACTGGTATAGATGGTATTTACAAAAAACCATACACTTCAATGCTTCCTTGTGAAAACCACTCTTTTAATAATACGGCCTAATGTTTGACAACTATACTAAGTGTGAGCTCTAACATTATTGGGTGTCAGCACAAATGGTTTATTACTTAATTCACTCAGGTTTTATCATCCATTTAAATAGGTTTTTCATATCAAAGGCTACTTAGTCTAAGCTACTGCCATCAATTTGTGTGTACTTCCTGCAATAAAAAAAAACTATATATATATATATATATATTATCTATATATACACTATATATCTATAAGAGTTGTATAGTATCAGAAAGGAAGGCTACGTACTACTCTGTTAAAAGTATTTTTTAGATGGGTCTTAAATGTGTGAAATTTAGAGTGTGTCAGTCGATATGAGGGGAAGTACATCCCAAGAGGATTTATATATTAAAAAGGTTATAGACAGAAACACATCCTTGAGCAGAGAACGTCCAGAGTCTGGAAGGTTTGCTTATCCATTATCTTACCAAACTGTCATGCTTGGGGTTTATGATGGGACAACAATCTTCCATGAATCTCCGTAATGATCTGTGGTTTGGAATTCTCTTTGCTGTTACTGGGCATTGATTTTACGGTTTAGACTCATTATCTGTGTGACTTCATGTTGGGGCAAACTGACACTTGGATGATGTGAAGCCGTTGCTCTGTCACTAAAATGACGCTTCTGGCTGCTTCTTCTGATGACCTACATTCTCACTGACACGTTCTCCATTTTCGTTCCTAATAGACTAGGGGTCCGCTGTTCAAGCTAATGAGGTCTTTGTCTTTTCTTTCTTACTTCACGAACGGAAAGCCAATAATATTGTGGATGTCTGATGAAGGGTCGGTACCCAGCTATTATAAAGGTATTTGGCTAGGCGCCGCTGATGTGGACAGCGTGGAGAATGTCATTGGGGAAGTTGATGAGGTAGGCAGGGTCAATATAGGTGAAACAAATGGTCCGGGATTGTAGCCCCTGCATCGTGTATAAATGATGTAGGTGTGTTTTTACTGTTCAATGAGTGCTAACCAGCCGGAAGTGCAAGTGAGAGGCGGGGGGAATCGTTGTTGGGGAGTTTAGGACGCGGGGGTTTGTGGGTTGCGCGCTTTGTTCCCGGCTGCTGGGCGGGTCCTCGAGTGAGTCGATGTTGGGGCCCTGTGCTGCGGTGCGGTATTGGGTAAGGTAAAATGTTGTCAGGGTTGTGTGTTTGGGGGTAGAAGGGGGTGCCAGTGAGTGGGGTTACCCGAACATGTACTCGAGAATCCCCCCCCCCCAGATTCCTGAGGACATGGAGGAGGAAACAAAGACACCGGATATAAAATCCTCCAAGAAAGCAGCAGTTTTGCAGCTCACCGCCAAACCACCCTGCTTCAGCACAGACCAAGTGCAGTAAGACCGGGCAGGGGGAACTGGGTTACATTGAAATGGTACGGTATATGCCAAATCCAGAACCACTGAGGGGTTCCGTACATCTATCATCTCAGGTATTTACCGGTGATAGTTATGGGTTTGTCAAGGTCTCCACCCCCCCAAGTACGAGGTAAGACGGAGCTGTCAGACCTTATGCGAACGCCCCAGAGTTGGATGTCCCCATGTGAAGAGCTTTAGCAAATACTGAATTGTACTTAAAAACCGTCTGGTGTCATCCAACACCAGGGATAAAAAAGGCACTGAGAGCTAAAACAACCTAAAAGTGGTGCATGCTTCGTGCACGGCCTCCCATAGAAGACATCACATCATGTTTTAAAATGGATGGTATATGGCCAACAACAGTTGTTGTCCACTGTTAACACCGATGCAAAAGAAAAACGGTGTTCTTAGACGCTACGCAGCCGCAAAGCAAAGAAGACTAGCTTATAAGCCTAAATTGCTGACTAGGGAAGGTTTAGTTCTAGACAAGCTGGGAGTTTTGGCAATTGTGAGTGTGATCAGGTAAAACATAATTAAAAAAGGTTATCACACAATTTTTATAAAGCCGTATTAAACAATTGGAATGAAATTAGAAGTTCCTCTAGTTTAACCGTTTCACAACAATTATCGACAATAACTGGGACGGCACTGTGATCATTACAGGCGTCCTGGCGTGAAGAACAGGAGATAAAACACAACACTTTAGGACCCATTCTGGTGAACCTGGTCAGCGCGCTTTGCGCTTAAGTCGATCGACGAACCCGTTGCTCAGCCATGCGGTGAAAACGCTCCAGGCAAGGGAGCCACTGGGCATAGCACGCGATGACAGCGAGCTTTAGCCGCGGGCTCGCGGCACGACTGCTCCAACGTGTGTGCGTGAAAGCGTAGGCACCCGACAAAGACAAATTAAAGTGTCTCTTACTTGCGAGATCACAGGACGAGCGCAAGCGGAGTAGAAACCCGGTCCCGTCAACTGTGAAGCAGCGGTTTGAAGTTCGTAGCCGGTGCGACCAAACTGATGGGTAGCAAACACAGCTACCGTGACTGTCATCCTAAGGCCGCCCCCACCATCCCCCCACGCATCCCACCCGATAGCGCTCCCCACCGGAAACGGCCGCAAAAACCTAATGCCAGGGAAAGCACCCGTGCTTTCACCCTCGGTGACAACTTCAGCGCGCAGCCTCACGCACGGAAAAGTAGTTACACTATGGACTCAGCCTTAAGCTTGGAAAGTAGAAGCTTTTGTTACTGTGCTATGTTCGTTGCTTCTATCACGACAGGATTCCTGTGCGGGGAAGGGAGGGCGCCAGGCAAGGTAGGAATAGTGTTGTATCTGCGTGTGAATAAATCGACTCTAAACCACACGCCCGCCTCAGACTGCATCTCAGGACTTCCACTGCATGCGCGACAGCTCAGCCCAGAGTGTAAAACATATTGTCGTAAGTAACAAATGATAACAAATGGAGGAGGTAGGAGTATGGATAACATGCGAAACTCACATGAGAGTTACGTGATACAAGAGGAGTAAAAATGCGCAAAGGACGAGCAAAAAACAGGTGACTCGTTTTATAGGGGGATTAGGGGACATGCACGAGGAGGAGTGAGCTCAGGCCGAGGTTTTTTGGCGTTCATGTCATGTGAGTGAGCTTAGAGTTCGGGGTTTGTAGGTTCCCTCCGGGGGACATGATATACAGGTCGAGCTTAGATTCGGGGTATTGGAGGATGTATGGTGAGCCTGAATGTAGGGATTTTGGTGAGCACAGGGAAGCTTAGCCTCTCTGGGTTTGGTGAATGAAAGGTGGGATCATGGCTCTGGGTTTTGGGTGCCGCAAAGTGAACCTTAAGACTCATACTGGGATTTGATGGTGATGCACGGTGAGCCTCAGGCTCTGGGTGTGGGAGATCACAGTGAGATTACGACGTATGGGCTCTTGAGTGAATTGACACGGTGAGCTCCAGGCTCTGGGTTTAGGTGATTCTGATGCCACTCACGGTGAGCTCCCGGATCTCGGGTTTGCGTGATGCACGGTGAGCTCAGGGCTACGGGTTTGAGGTGAGATGCACGAGTATGGAGTACAGGCCTCTTGGGTTTGGTGTTGAATGATGCAAGGTGAAGATGCAGGCTACTGGAGTTTTGGTGATGCCACATGAGTGAAGGCTCATGGGGTTTGGGGTTGCACGGATGAGCTCAGGCTCTGAGGTTTGGTGGAACGGTTGGAGCTCAGCTCTGGGTCTTGGTGATGCACGGCTGAGCTCAGGCATATGGGTTTTGGTGATGCCGGTGAGCTCACAGGCTCTTAGTTTGGGTGCATGAGCAACGGTGTTGCGCTCCAAAGGACTCTGGGTAGTGGTGATTTCCACGGTTAGCTCAGGGATATGGCGATTTGGTTTAACATGACCAATAAACACAGAGGATGGATAGAGTCGCAGCTGACAGCTGATACTGGGTTTGTAGGATTGAGACCTGATAGATCGCACTAGGTGAAGACTCAGGAATT
This sequence comes from Ascaphus truei, assembly GCA_036426205.1. Classification (NCBI taxonomy): domain Eukaryota; kingdom Metazoa; phylum Chordata; class Amphibia; order Anura; family Ascaphidae; genus Ascaphus; species Ascaphus truei. The sequence goes on along the minus strand of WSYH01005177.1, from coordinate 19,828 downwards.
CATGGGGTTAAGGTGTAAGCTGACAATAAGGGGATGAGTCTATGAGCGGCAAGCGCTCATGGGTTGTAGGTGATGCAAACGAGTGAGGAGCTAGAGCTCTGACGTTGTTGTAGGTGAATGCCACCGGATGAGCTAAGGTCTCTCTGGGGAATTTGGTGGAATGTAGAGCGAACTGGTTTAGAGAATAAGGCATTCTGGGTTTGGTGAGCACGGTAGAAGCTACAGGCTCTGGGATTTGGTGATGAACGGCTGAAGCCTCAGATCTGCGGTTTGGTCGATTGTTAGAGGAACGGTGAGCTTCCTAATGAGAACTGGGTTTAGGGGAGTTTGAGGTGATGCACAGTGAAGCAATCAGGCTCTGGGGTTTGGTGTTATGAGAGGTGATTGCTAGGGGTTGATAGCGGTGAGGATCAAGGCTCGGGTTTGGTTTTGATGACACGAGTGTGAAGTCAGGCTCTGGGTGTGGTGGAATGCGAGGGTGAGCCAGAGCTCTGGGTGTTGTATGTAAGATCGACGGCGAAAGTGAGAGCTAGGTCTTCTTGGGAGGTGTGTGTGAAGCGGCGGAGTGTGGAGCTTAAAGAGGTAGTAGGGTGTGGTGATAGCGGTGGAGTGAGCATCAGGCTCTGGGTTTCAGGTGATGACACGGTGAGCTTAAGGCTCTGGGTTTGGTGAATAGATGCACAAGAAGTGAGCGCGATTGGGGTTTGGGACTGATGCACAGCGTCAGAAGCTCAGACTTTGGGGTGTGTATTGGGAGATGCCCAACACGGTGAGCTGGGAACGGTTGGGGTTTGGTGCATGCACAGTGAATTGAAATGAAACCTTGGGGAGTTTGAGCACGGTTGAAGCTCGAGACGCTGCGGTTTGGATAGAAACGGGCATTGAGGCTGAACTCCCAGGGGGTATTTAATTTCCATCTGGACCCCCTGCACAAGGAGTAGACAAAACAGGGTAGTTGGGGAGAGGGTGAAACACACAGGTGAAAGCCTGCAAATGTCGGAGGGTTCCGGTGAACGGTGAGTGACGGGTGAAGCTAAGAGCTCGGGGTTGAGTTGGTGCACAAGAAGTGAGCTCAAGCACGCGTTCGAGGTTTAGGTGTGATATAGTGCTGCCAGCAGTGTGATAGGCTTAAGGGCTCTGGAGTTTGGTGATGCCCAGATGAGTGACTGAAATGTTCGGGTATTTAGGTTGCATGAAGCACGGATGATGTTTTCAGGATTTCTGGGGTTAGTGAATGCACTATTGAGTGCTAGAAAAGGAAAAAAATAGAGGCTGGGGGGGGGTAACGAGGTGGTACTTTGGTAGGTTGGTAGAATAGTGAGGCCCTTAAGATGTGCTTACGGTATAGGCATGTTGGCATCGGAGGTGTGTGAGCTGAGTATTACAGGGGTCTTTACCTTCTCCTCTGGATCATCACCTGTTAGTGGTTAACTAAGGCAACGTGTAGGCAGGTACGATGAAGCACTAGGTGTGGTGGTCGGCATCTCCCATCTGCACACACCTAAGTGTATGTAGAACTTTGGTAATCGCATTTACTCGGCTATAACCCGGATGTATGAAGGACCTAAAAGGGTTGGAGACGCTTGAAATATTAACTACCAGGTTGTTGTGTCCAACTTGTCATAAAAAGGCGACATAAACGACCACACCTGCAACTTCTCCTCCTCCCACTCTTATGCTTATTACATTAGGACATAAAGAACTAAAGAACAGCAGAAAGCACAAACACAGGCGGGAGAGCCCCATTACTTCCTTTGGTAAAAAAACTAACAAGGTTTTTCTTGGGCGGGGAGAGGCAGTTGCACAATAAAATTGAAAGTGTCTATTCATGGAACAGGGGATCATGGTTAAACACAAAATGTTTCCATATCCCCAAACTTCGAGGGTACCCTCACCCTACTCCGAGAGGGAAGTAGTGATAGGGGGATCTGTCGCCCTGTGCAGGCCAGCTGCGCTCTGGATATGTCACGCACAAGGGGGGCAGCTGGAGGACCCAGCGTAATTTAACGCCTCAACGGAAGGGACAACAGTGATGTTATAGTGTACTATTCTGTGTCTGGGGTCCCAATCGCCCAGATTATGTTACATTAAAGGGAGAGATAACATGAGGGGTCTGCAGACAAATAAACTGATCCAAGTAATTATAGGTAATAAAAGAAACAGACAGATTTAAACTCCCTTAAACAAGTCACGGGGTGATTGATCTTACTTTTGCGTTTCGGAGGAAAGACTGATCACACAATATAAGGGAATCCAATTGCAAAAAAACAAAAAAACACAAAAGGGGGGAGAGGGGGGGTGTTTAAAGGGTATGGGTGTTTTATGTTAGAATAGAAAATGGGATTAACGTGGGATCCTATTCATTGTGGAGGGGGGAGAGGCGTAAATAATGATGTGTAATTCTCCCGCCTCACATTTGTCTCCTTCAACACAGAAAAGTAAGACAACGCCACTTCTATATCTTATCTCTCAGCGCCGGAACATTCTGTCCACGAAAGCCCTTGCTTCTACCCGTCTATGTAATGAAAGGGAGAACATTAAATAAAAAAATGAACATGTATAAACTACCGGTACATATCTAAAGATTTGTTTGGCCCTGGGAACGGTGACATATTAGGAGAATAAGGGTAGGGCCACTGTGCCACGAGTTAGAGAAAGCGTAGGGGTCCTAGTGTGGGAAGTTAGACGAGAGAAGAATAGAAGGAACGTGTACAGAAAGGTGCTGAAGGAATTCACTAGCGCCCTCACACAGCAGCGGAGGTAATGTCCACCCCCTTAACAATAGATCCACGTACACATCCACACCTCTAACACACGTATACTTGTGACCAAAACTCAACACGAATAAACATGTGTCTATCACTTTCCGTGACCCTACAGGCGTAGATTCACTTCTGAATGTTCGTTATCCACTTGTGTCTCTGAACCCGTCCGGTTACAACCGAGAGACATTGCAGGGAGTAATCGGCAATTTACAGACAGCTGAACTAGAAGTGCCTAATTTATACAATATTACAATAAATACGGGCAACGGAAAAGAGACAGGCCAGGGATGTCCCTCACACCACTCAAAAAGGTGCAACTTATCGATTGTTTTAGGTCACTAGAAACGGTCTCCGACATTAGGAAGGGCGAAAAGTTGGATTGATGGATTATAATAAAACCTTCTTGTTGTGGAAAGAGATGTGAGTGGCCTAGATCCTCTGGATTGATTTACCTTTGACTCCTTACATTCCAGAGAAAAGCATCGATTTGTTTCAATGCTTTTGATACCGAGGTGGCCGTGGCCATTCCTCTGTCGCCTTTCTCTCTCATACAGCCCGTTCTCTCATCTATCGCTCCTTTCTCTACTCTCGCCCTTTCTCTCTTCCTGCGCTCTCCATTTCGTTCTCTACTCTCACACGCTTCTCTACGCTCACCACGCTCCTCTTGTTTTCAACACTCAGTCTTCGTCTCATCCCTCATCTCTCTACCCACCTCCTCTCACAACTCTCCCTCTCACCCCACTCTCTCTCACAGTCTCATCCCAACTCGCTTACCTATCACACACTCTCTCTCCATCCCTTCCCTCTCTCGCATCTGTCATGATGTCTACCCCGTGACGTATCTGTCTACTCTCACTCTACTTTGCCGTTCGCTCATGGACTCGACCAAGAAGTTGGTGCATTCGACTGTCCGTTTGCGACTCGAGTGAGCGGTCTAATCTCGTGTACTCAGCTATCACATTCTCTCACAATACACGACTCATACCCTAATCGTGAACCAACCCTCTCCCTGCTCTCTCGCTCTTGTCCACCCCTCACTCTCTGACCCCACTCGCTACACATCACTCTCTAGTCGTACCGATTCTGTGCTATGTTGCCTGCCCGCCCTTTCGATGTTCGACATACTGGGCGTTGCTTGAATGTGTATTTTCGGGTATCGGTCACTTGTTGTACCGTAGTTGGTCATATTCAGATCGAGCCCCATACGTTTCCATGTGGTGTACCACTCTCCTATTGACTCCTTGACCGGGTCGGTATTATGAGCCATCATATTGACAGCAAATGAAAATCACACTTCTGGCACATCCCGTATTTACTGGCACCATTAGCTTCACACCGGTTAACCCATTTAAGGGAACAGGGTCAGATCGATTTATTGATTCGGTTGTTTTTGTGCTACGTGTCTTTCCTCACACCAGACCCTTGTATACGTGGCATTTTGGTTATGCTTGCATTGGTCTTCCTTGCTGTGGCAATCCATGGGGTCCATAGTTTGAGTGGGGCCATGGTGGGATCGTAAGCCAGTGACAATCAATGGTAGTTTGAGCACCATAGTCACCTCACCATGTCATGTTGGTCAAAATAGTAATGTAAATAAAGGAAGTTCCTTTGGGTGGACCACATGGGGCAACATGATGACCTGCAAGCTCAGAAGTTATGGCGTCAGATTGGGAGACATCATTATGAAACATTATTATTTTGATGGTGGCCCAACGCCCAGTCAGTTATTAACATTTTATAAATAGACTTGTTTGCCTCTCAGAAGGATTTTGCCAGACATGCACTACAAAATCAGTTTGGTGGAGAAGAAAGGAGACCTCTTCCCCCCACTTCCATCTTGGGATTGGATGTGGTAATGCCCACGGCGCCACATGCTAGGGGTGAAAGCTGATTGCTAGCCCCATTCATAGTGGGCAGTTTGTGCTAAGCTCAGCTTGGACAAGAGTTTGGGCTGTCCCTATGAGGTAGAGCACACAACACCTAAGCAGTGACCGCGGGGTATGTGGTGATGATCGCCTTCTCCTCATGGAATATTGGTTGGAATATCGGATGGCCACATGTCAGGTATGGCTTAGGAGCAAAACAAAAAATTGAGGTAACATTAATCCCAGCAGCAAAAGTAATTGCACGGGGGGAACTAGAGGGATTGACAACTATGGAAAATTACTATATAGTACTAAGACATTTTCCAGAGTAGGGTAAGGACTGTCGACGAAAAAACTTACACATCCCCTATTTGAGAATTGTTCACAACCATATACTATTATGACCGGTAAGCTTTTAACCCCTACTTAGTAATTTATATATGTGCTTTTAATCCAAAAGATATTTATAAATTCAAGAATTTGTCACTGTTGATTCCGTTGGAGATTAAGTTGTTGCAGAAATTTTTATTATTTTCATTATCTAATTACAGGTTTACAGATTTTATGTATGAATACGTTGATATTATCTCAACACATTGATCTTTCGTTCTCTTTAGCTGCGTTAATATGTTGTCATGCCTGAGGTGATGGTATTTAATATGACTCCTGCACTGTGTAACTAACATTGAGATAGCGCCGTGGTTAGTGACAGTGCGTTGAGGATTTTTCGCTTTTTTTGTCACTTCTATATAGTGTTTTGTATAAGTCATTTTTTAGTTCTCTACATCAATTGAGCCATACAATCCCGGCTGCTGTGTGCTGTGAATTGCATGTTACTCTTGATGTTGATCACACTCTGTAGCCGCATCTTCCCCCACCCCCTGGGAGAGATCGGCTGCTACTGTGTGTGTGCCCTTGCAATTACCTCAGCCTCCGCTGCTGGGCGCTGGGTGTTTGCCTGATTCACGTCAAGGTTGCAAGCGCCTCCACCTGTAGCGGTATCACTACTATGTGGGATGACCCATTACAGGACCCAAATAAAAATTATAAAACATGTGATACTGTAAATACAGTTTTACTATAGGCAACCAACTAGAATAACAAGCTACCACACCAATGTATGCTAGCATGGCCATTCCACCACAAGTGCCCCTCAACCAATTCTAACACCATGGTGGATGTCCCCTCATAAGTACTAGGTGCTCTGGGGCACCTAACTTACCTGATGTCCAAAAGAGCTAACCACCATAAATGTGTGAGAAGCACTGCCCCCATGAACTGAACGGTGTACCAGTTGGTGGGAAATGTGGGGAGTGGTGAGGGACCGGTACATGATAGTGCTCCAAACACCCGGTTAGGTTTAGAGCGGATACGGGGTAGTAGGATCCACTGATCCAGCGGAGTCATCCGCAAAGCCTCGCCTCTATGTTCGGGGCTGTCCTGCATGGATGGTTCTCCATGAAGAGTGTTCTCGCTAATATGATTGATGATGGCTGATCCGATCGTCCCAAGATCACAGCCGGTGTCCTTCCTTTCCTCGCGCTAGTGCCGTTACAGGAGGGCTCACTAATCTATGGGGGGTCCCGGGCCAGCCACGCTCACAAACTATCACAGTGTCGAGCCTAGCTTTGGCCTAGGTGGTCTCGTGCCTAGTGCAGGGATCCACCGACACGCCCTGCACCTACCCAACTACCTACCTCGCAGCTATAACTGGACGTGTTCTCTGGTGTGAAATGTTATCCGTTTCTCCGAGAAGGGGATCCGGGCAGGGACCTTAGCTCTGTAGCATCACATGGCTATACCTGGCAGACCCAGGCATGATGGGGCTCGGTAGTCTCCGCCCAGAGCCTCTCTGAATAATGGCTGCCATGACAGCTACTTTCTGCGCTAATGCGGCGACTGCACGCACATGCATGAACAATACTCAAGATGGCAGCCCGCCCTGCAAAGGAAGCGTCGGGATGTCTCCGGCGATCTGACTCACCTCTGCCTCAACAGCTAGAACTGCTAACATTTCCCTGCCTCCGCCAGGGACTAGCGCACTTGCACCGGGCGGGGTAAGGAGCTTAAGGGGCGACCAGTGCGAACCGGGCTAGGATCACAATTTCACTAGAGACATGCCAAAAGGTGTCTTTTTATGCAGCGCATTAGCTGACGGACTCTGTGGATTGTTGCAATGTGCTCTGTGGTGCAAGGCCACACTTCAATCTTCAATATATAACAATAATAAATAATTTGTTGGCAAACACCCACAGCCCCCTATATATCTTATCATGGGCCGCCCGAGGAAAGTGATTCAGATTCAGTTGTTGTCAACGCAGCATTTTCTATCTTGACTTATAACCTCATGAAGCATTATGCTGATGCCAGTTACTATGCGGGAATATATATAGCTATACACTCATTTTCTGAGTATTTGACAGTTTATCTACATCTTATGGCTCCTGACAACATTAATTGGAACTATATATATGTTTGTACTTTCCCCTTTCATTATATGTAAAAAGATTGTGAATAAAATGATGTGGAACTGACATTTTCACTCACAATTGTTCTTGGAGTTATGTGTGCACTGCTAAAACTCTAACCATAAAGGCCCCCTCATTCTCTCCGTCCGAGTATTGTAAACCTCACGCCTGCAATCTACTAACGCTTGATGCCAGCTATCACTCTACTCTTACCTAAATCTGTCTCAGCGTCTCTCTCCCTGCTGAATCCCTCTCCGATTCTTATCAAAATCCAGGTATCACCACACTCAATTCTCTCTCTCCAACTTAAAGCTTTACAAACTCGTCTGGCCCTTCTTAACATCTCAGCCCAAATTGTATCTTGTTTCAGCTCAAGCAATGTTACTCATCTACCCCTTTTGTACTCTTCTAAAGCACTCTCCCACCGACTAAACATTTCTCACTGTCCCTCCCCCCCAATAACGTTTGGAAGCCTTTCCCCTAATATCCGACTAGACACCCTCTCGGTCCACCTTTAAGACCCATTTAAAACACACATGCTTAAAAAGCATATGATACTTCCGTGGGCTGATACTGTACACCGATTACATAAACCTATGGCCCCTTGCAACATCACCTTACCAGAATGTCCTCTACTGTCTCTGTACGTTCGTCCTACCTTACATATAGATTATAATCTCTTCGAGCAGGGACGACGTTTCCTCCTAAAGGGTTACTTTATGACTGAAGCACTTATTCCCATTATGTTGTTATTTGTATTATTTGTTATTTATATGCTTGTCACGTATATTACTGTTTGAAACGCATGTACATTAATGCACTAGTATTAAAAAGATTATAATACTTACATACATACATACATACTGCTAAATAACTGCACCAGACACAACTTTATCGAGCAACATACCCAGTACTGTACCTGGAATGGATAACCTGGAATTGCGCCGCTTCTCACCTCTGACAAGCCAGTTGGTTTGCCTTCCCAGCCTGGGGTAATTCCTGGACCTGAGGGGGGCCTGGCTGATCTGTTAAATGAATAATGCTTAGGATTTAAAAGGCTGCAAGGCTCTCGCGGGCTACCAGATGGCAATAATTCAATGAATGTAATGCAGTAATCTTCATATACTATATACTGTGCAGTATTCAGCCCGGGGAATCAAATGCCTTCCATCAATGCAGGAAAATAAGGCCCATGCACTCGGGCAGACACAGCCAGAACCCAGTCACTCCACCTCCACTACCCCCCGGCGTATTACCCGAATAGTGGGGGACTAAGCCGGGGAGCGGAGCTCGATAAGTGTGTCTCTGCCCGCTGTTACTGTAGACATGAAAGAAAGGGAAGGTATATAACCGCAAAAGCCAGTTAGCAATTGAGGATTCTGGCCCTGACAAGAAACCAGAAAAGTTACTTTAAGTCTCTTTCATCTGCGTACCAAAGCATCACCAGTTTCATGGCCCACTTTATCCAAAACATAAGCAAAGGAGTGTGGCACACCAGGACGGCCTGTAGGCAAGGCTCAGACAATAGTCCACACATGTAGTTTCAGGTGTTAAAAAAATGTTTAGGGTTTTATTTCTTCACTGCACAACCATGTGGGCACACTGTCTCTTTAAGGCCCAAAACAAAACTTACAAAAAGAACACCTAATCCCATCATAGGGAGAATCATTTGAACTAAACCCCAAGCCTATCTTTCAGGCGGCTGGCTCATTCTCCATTCCCAACCCCCTAAACATACACCCACAATGTCATGGACACAATATCAAAGTTTCCTAACTGTTTCTTGAGAGAGAGGGTTGTAGCGGTTGGAAATCAATAGCATACCACAGCTTGCACAGACAGCTCCTTTAGTCTGAGAGAGCCACCGCTACAAGCATTAGCATCCTTCTCAAGCGGGTTGTCAGGTATGTCAGCTGTACATTCTTGCTTTGCCCAATATTCTTACTGGTTAACTTTCTCTTGAGTGATGGTATGAAGGACTCAGCATGTAGCTTCCCAGGGCATAATATCAGCTACATGACTTACTGTACCCTGTCACCAAGAATAATAATTGTTGTATATATAAAAGTACTTAAAAAGGTTGTTCCGGTCTAATACATTACCTCAGAAAAGTGTGAAATTCATCCAGATTGTATAAGCCACTATCGACCACATCTATAGCCAAAAAAGCATTACAGCGAATCTAGTAAGCCCCCATACATCGACGATAAATGAAGAGACCATTTCGGCAATTATTTATAAGAGAAAAAACAATTTTCCAAAACATCGCGCGATAAACACTTATAGCCATGCTTTTCAAACTTGTGATATTCGTAGTAAACCGATTCCCCTGATTTTATTAGATATCGGACGGCGAACTGACACCGCATCTACAGTGAGATTCCTTCTCAACAACCCCAGCAGGAAAGTTGGCAAAAAGTGGTGATGAATCTGACGATAATAAGAGGTGAGACGGGACTTAGAAAAAAAACATTGCATTTTTGTCTTGCATCGGATTGATGCCGGGGTACTCCGGAAGCTGATACGCCACAACATGAATTTTAAAGTCAACTTCATTACCTTAGTAACATCAGTCCAAACAATTCATCCTAACTTTTAAAGTGAGGTCACATTCTTTTGAAATATTGTTACCAATCACATGGAATAGCATGTGATAAGCATGTGCGTTCTTAAGGATGTGATGTACCTCCCTTGGAGGATGAGTCAATACTTAAAAAAAAAAAAAAAACGACGGCAGGGGCAACATAAGTGTCAATCGGAATGGGCTGTACCATCTTGATCCTAATAGTGAGTAACAGGCCCTATAGTTAAGCCCTTTCTGTATCATTTTACCTACAAAGACGACGAGACAAATCCGTTTTGGGGATTTTTAACATGGGGCATTTGGATTGACAGATGAGAAAGAAGATAAAAGAAAAGAAGAAATAATTAAAGGATGAAGATAAACGACGGTGATATGATTAGAAGATAAAAGGCAAAGAAGGTTTTTCTTACTGATTGTCCTGGTCTTCAAGGTAGGATGGCGATGGACTGAGGGGGGGGGTTGATGACGTTGCGGTATGAGACGATTCCAGATATGCAGCGGATTCTCGGAAGGTGAAGAATTCTTAAAGGCAAATAAAATATGAATGTATCGTAAGGTAAATGTCTTTTTAGGTTTTTTCACTGTATTATTAACTTTTTATGTCTGTGACTTGCCCATTGATGATACTGTATTAATCTTTGTGCCCCTTAGGATACAGCTATAAATACAGTGGACATCCATGAATTTTTTGCAAATGCTTTTTGTAAACCCCCTTTCTCCGGGTCTAAGGAACCTAAGGTGCTGCCGTTTTACCTGTTGGCTCACAGAAGGCCGGAGCATCGCAAGCTGGGAGCCTTGGGGTGGATCTCGTTCACCGACGGTACAAGCGGCCATTCTGCGAGGATCCAGGGCAGCAGGATAAACCCCTTTCAGGGCCACTACTGCTGAACTGAACACACACCAGTTACATAACAATATGGTTTACAAAAATAGAATAACGATATAATGGTACATAACAATTTAACACACACAATACAATACCATAAATACCACAGGTGAGGGTGCGCACCCCAAACAAACAAAATAAATAAGGTTGCGTAGCAACCATACCCCTGGTACCCCAAGAGAGTCAGTCCTACCAAATATTAGGACGTAAGAAGTAGCAAACACACCCACAGACCCGACGTGGACGGTGCGTGCACGTTACCTCCCATGCGGCAATCGGTACCCAGGTCACCGATGAATGAGCAGAAAGGATCTTGTCTGATACCCCAGAGTCTGCTGAAACCTCTCTCTAGGTCAATAGTCTTTCGCCTATTCTTGAGGGAGCAGTCAGTTGGAGGGGTTGTCCCGTAATGTCTACAGTTGCATGTGGGTATTGAGTCCCAAACAACACCGCAAAGCTCACCGCGCAGTGCTACACCGAGCCTATAAGGTAACGTCCCTTTTTCTGGGGTTCTTGACCCTTATAGCAGGCCACAATTAGAAGGGGACTAGGACCTAGATGGGACATAAGGAATATTACAATAAATTACGTCCTGACGGTTCCATTTTTGGGGATAGCCGCTCCCCTCTGTACACTACCACAATGGTTCCCATACTCCTGTCTTTTACCAATCTGCCCGTAAATTGCTAGCACACTTCCCAGTGATTACTGCCTGCAACTGTGACAAACTTCCGTTTTGTTGTCAAACACATTCTCTACTGCATGTCCCTCAGGATCTCTGTACACCTCACATGCACTGAGCTTTGCCTCTTGCAGACGCACCGACCAGAACACCCTCCATCCGTCTCTGTAATTTCTCCCTATTTACCACTTAGATTGTAAGCTCTTCGGGGCGGGGGCTCCTTTATCTATTGTTACTTTCATGTCTGATGCGCTTATTCTCATGTGTTATATTATTATGTCCCGTGCATTACTGCTGGGAAGTGCTATATACAGTACCTGGGAGGCGCTAAATACAGTACCTGGGAGGCGCTATACAAATACAGATAGACATACAGGAGGGAACGTGGGACAGATCGGTAGCGTTAGTGAAAACTTCTACATCCTGAATTCATTCTTCAAGAAGAATCCAAATAGAAAATGGGCAGGGAGAGCGCCCAATGGAGTCGGGAATGAAACTGACTATATGCTCGCTCACAAGAGACGTGATTGGAGACGGCGCAGTGCTTAACCGATTGGCTCGCTGCAGATTACATCGGAAAGCGAAGTAGCAAAGAAGAAAACGGATAAAAAAGACAAAAACAATCGACATCAATAAATTAACTATATATATATATATATATATATATATATATATATATATATACATACACATGTAGAGGTATCAGTACCGTGTTAGCCGAGCTTCAATAATCAAAAAATAAATAGATGATACCGTTCTGTGGCTAACGAAATACTTTTATTTGTGCGAGCTTTCGAGATACACTGATCTCTTCTTCCGGCGATGTTACAATGAATGAAGCAAGGATAACTTAAAAACAGTGTCTCTTGGAATGTTATCTGTGCTTGTCCTTCCCCCGGTGTGGATGTGTATATGGCTAGAGGTGTCAAAGGGTAACTGAAAGCAAGTGAAGAAAGAGTGTGTATGTGTATCAGTGTGAATAAAAATGAATGGAGAGCCCACAGTATAAACAGTGCTCTACACAAGGTGTGTGTGGAGTGAGAGGGATATAAATGGTGTGGGTGGGTGTGGAAATGTGAGAGTTTGTAGCACAACTAAAAGTGTGTGTGGATACTATGTGGTCTCTATTGGTGTATATGGATGGAAAAATAAGGAGTATTAGTATGTGTGAGAGACAGCTGTGTGTGCATACATATAGCACAGTATGTACATATATATATATATAAACCATAATACTGAGTTAAGTTATGGTGAGTAAAAAAAGTGACAAAAACAGGAAAGCAAATATGCAAATATAACTGTATGCTCATCTGCATGTCTTAGGCAGGTCTGCAACCCCGCCTTTCCCCATTATCACCCAGCATACAGCACTTTTTTATTTATATTTTTTTATTTATAAAAATATTTTACCAGGAAGTAATACATTGAGAGTTACCTCTCGTTTTCAAGTATGTCCTGGGCACAGAGTAAAACAAAATAATACATGGTTACAAATACAGCTTGCTTAAGCCTATAGGGAACCATGTTAAAAATGGTTATTGAGGCAAAAAGTGACACTGTGTGCTCATTTGCATGTCATTTCCCAGAATCCCTTGCTGCAGTGGAAGTGCTGTATGCTGGGTGATAATGGGGAAAGGTGGGGTTGCAGACCTGCCTAAGACATGCAGATGAGCATACAGTTATATATATATATATATATAATAAAAAAGTGGGGGTAGTTAGGGACTGTAAATAATTAGAGGTACAGTACTCCATATCCCCTTTGTACCATTACACCTGGACTCTAGTTATAATATAATATCCCGTACTTGAAAACAAGAGGTAAATTATCAAAAAAAGGGGGGGGGGTACATTAAAAAAAAAACAGATTACTTTGGTTCAACAAAGACCTTCAACTTTAGAAAGGCAGATTTTAATATAACTGAGGACTAATCTGCAAGGAATATATTGATATGATGTTTTTGCAGGGAAAAATGTGGAAGATAAATGGGCAGTCTTTAAAACATTGTTTGAAAAGCACACTCATCAGTGTATACCCTCGGGTAATAAGTATAAAAGAAATAAGTCACAACCGATGTGGCTAAATAAACAGGTAGGGGAGGAAATGGACAAGAAGAGGAAGGCGTTTAGATTCTTTAAGCCAGAAGGGACGGAGACATCGTATCAGAATTATAAGGAATGTAACAAAAATTGCAAAAGGGCAATCAAATGAGCAAAAATGGATAATTGAAAAAGGATTGCAATAGAAAGTAAGATCAACCCTAAAAAGTTATTTAAGTAACTTAATAACAAAAAAACAAGAAAAGAAAATATAGGACCCTTTCAGTGTGAGATGGGTAGGCAGATTATTGGAGATAAGGAAAAAGCAGAGGTATGAAAAAATTCTTTGCCTCTGTGTTTACCAGGGAAGAATCAATTCCAATAGTAATGCCGCAGGAGGAAGCCACAACCTCCATATTAATGAACAATTGGTTAACTGAGGAAGAAGTTCATAGGCGGCTTGATAAAATTAAAGTATATAAGGCACCTGGCTCCGATGGCATACACCCAAGAGTTCTTAAGAAGTTAAATTCACTAATAGCAAAACCATTACATTTAATATTCAAGGACTCCATTTCCACAGGCTCAGTACCACAAGATTGCGTAAAGCAGATGTGGTGCCTATATTTAAAAAGGGAGCTAAATCACAACCAAGGAATTACAGACCTGTAAGCCTGACTTCAATAGGGGAGAAACTACTTGAAGGTTTAATACAGGATAATATTCAGGAATTATTTAAAACCAGAGACAGAACATGAAACACAGACAGAGATCAGTGCACATCCAGTGAAACTTATACACGGTACAATGCCTAAATATATAAGTATAGATATATGCACTGCGTGTGACCACAGGGCCTGCGTGAGTTCATAGCACAAAACGCGTAGGGTCTTAGTGTATGAGCTTCTACGAACTCATGCAGGCCCCGTGGTCACGCGCAGTGTCCCGTAGCAGTAGGAAGAAGTTGCTCCTCCAAGACGTGCACCAGTGACGAGCAATCGATCTAGGAAGGGCGACAGCGTCAGGGTGGTTGGATTTGCCCAACGCCACCGGATGACAAGCTGATATCCCCAAAGACTGCAGCACACTGCGATTTTACTCCCAAGCTTTTGTGAGTTGGATTTTGGTTTTACACCAACCGGACCAGTTGCTTGTCAGTGTTCTTATTTGTAATTTTATATTTATTGTTGTATTAAATTAGCTCTTTTTTAGCCTTGCTTGTATTTGTTTATTGTTATTTGTTGTTTGTTTTTATGTTTGTGTTATAAAGTTGTTCTGTAGCAGTTTGCACTATGATATGTTTTCTGTTAATTTTTCACATATGATGTACCATCTGGCTGTGGAAAATCTACTTTTCTGGAAGTGCAAGTATTGAAGCTATCCTTTTTCATTTTACTCCAATTGGACTCATAACAGACTGTCTTTGGACATTTATTTTTTTTGGCGCCGGTTTGTATTTTGTTTTTTGTCATTAACTGACTTTGTTTTGGGTCAGTAATCCCTGGCAGCCTTGCCTTAATATTGTTAAGGTATTATTTGAGTGTTTCACAATTGTTTCACATTATTGTTATTTGTTGTTAATTATTCATTTGATTATTATTATTTAGCTTCTAGCGCTAATCACACCATCCTTTTTTCTCCCCAAGTACTCATAATGTCCATCTCTGGTGTTGAAAGCTGTCTTCCATTCATCACCCTGACGGATCCTGACCAGATTATAGGCACCTCGCAAGTCCAACTTCGAAAAGATACTAGCTCCTTGTAATCGATCAAACAGTTCATTGATAAGGGGCAAGGTGTAGCGTTTTTTTATGGTAATCTTGTTAAGGGACCGGTAGTCTATGCAAGGGCGTAAGGATCCGTCCTTCTTCACAAAAAAAACCCCTGCGCCCGTAGGAGAAGTGGATTTCCTGATAAACCCCTTCTGTAAATTCTCCGCAATGTATTCTTTCATTGCCTTGGTCTCCGGCATAGACAACGGATAAGAAGTCCCTTTGGAGGGTGTAGTGCCTTGAAGCAGATCGATGGGACAATCGAATGGGCGGTGAGGGGGAAGAACCTCCGATCGGACCTTATCGAAGACGTCCTGAAACAGCATACTCGTCTGGCAATTGTACCTTCTCCTGTTCCTCGGACACGTTGGTACCCCCGATACTACTTGCCTCCAGATTGCAGTTCTTGTGGCAAAATGTACCCCATTGGATGGGTTCCTTGTTGAGCCAATCATCCAGAGGGTTGTGAATCTGTACCCAGGGTAGCCCGAGGATCACGCTGATGGAAGGAGTATGAATAACATTGAATTGGATCTTTTCCAGGTGTGTGTCTTGCACCTTGAGTTGAAGCACCTCTGTCTCCAAGGAGATAAATGCCAGCTGCAGAGTTCTTCCGTCTACGGCTTCAAGAGCAGTGGGCTTCTTTCTGTGCCTGGTAGGAACCAGATGGCGTTCTGCGAATGCTTGATCTATGAAGTTTCCTCCGGCACCCGAATCAATAAAAGCAAGTGTGGATACTTGAAAGCCCTCCCCAAAGAGTGTAATGGGGACAAGAATGCGAGATGGGTTATCAGTAGAAATAGGAGAGAAAAAAAGCGTTCCCAATGAGACTCCCCCAGGACTCATGGGAACTTTGCGTTTCCCGACTTTTGGGGACAAAATAGGCAAAGTGTCCAGAAACACCGCAGTAAAGACATAGGCCAGCGTTTTTGCGGTGTAATTTCTCCGATTTGGAAAGACTGGTACCTCCTAATTGCATAGGTTTGGACGTATCGGGGTAGAAGCCTCAGTGGAGCTCACCTGACCAGGATTTTTCTGTGCTGGGATGGTACGATGGTGAACCTTCTCTGAACATCTCTCTAGGAGGCGACGATCCACCTTGATAAAAACACTTGATACAAACAGCGATGAGCTCCTCCAAATCGGCGGGACGATCGTAGGCTGCCAATTTATCCTTCAAAGTTTCCGATAAACCTTGCCAAAAGGCTACGGCCAGGGCTACGTCGTTCCAGTCGGTCTCGGCAGCTATAGTTCTGAACTCAAGAGCATACAGGCATACCCCACTTTAAGGACACTCACTTTAAGTACACTCGCGAGTAAGTACATATCGCCCAATAGTCAAACGGCAGCTCACGCATGCGCCTGTCAGCACGTCCTGAACAGCAATACAGTCTCCCTACCTGTACCGAAGCTGTGTGCAAGCAGGGAGACTATAGAGCCTGTTACACATGCGTTATTTACATCAGTTATGCACATATGACGATTGCAGTACAGTACATGCATCGATAAGTGGAAAAAAAGTAGTGCTTCACTTTAAGTACATTTTCGTTTTACATACATGCTCCGGTCCCATTGCGTACGGTAATGCGGGGTATGCCTGTATTTGCGACTGAACGACTGCGTTGGGAAACATAAAAAATTGCAGAGGAATCACATACCTTACGACCAGGTGTATCAAACACTTTCCGGACTTCCCGGGCAAAGGCTCTGATATCCTGTGTGAAGTCGGTTCTTCTCTCCCAGATGGGAGATGCCCAGGCAAGAGCGTCATCTACAAGGAGAGAAAAAATATACGCCACCTTGGCGCGGGGTGCCGTAAAGTGTGAAGGATTAAAAAAAAACCCCGATTCATGAGGGTCGCCCCCATAAAGGTTGGGAGTAGATAAGCAAGGTTCTTGAGAAAAAGGCAAAGCGGGAGTAGTGGGAATCTCAGGAACAGCCGGTACAAGAGGGGAATGCGGTTCCTGTAAGGCACGAGAATGTGTGTGCGAAAGTCCTCCTGAAGGGATAGCATGGTTTGCTCGCTACCCACAATCTTTTCCTCTAAGGTGGCTAGGAAGCTTGCGTGTGTGCGCAGGACTCTTCCTACCTCAGCGGGGTCGAAGTTTGTGAGGCTGAGCATACTGTAACGCGTAGCTCACCACAAACGAAGCGCGACTGCAGAGCTGAGGTAGGGGATTGGATAACGCCGACCCACAGCCACGTGGGCGCGCCTGGGATGTAGAGTAGTCGTTCAAGCCAGGTCAGGATTACAGATTGGAGAATGGTTAAGGTACTTGCCAGGTTCAGGAGCAGAGAGTTGCGGATCGTCATAGTGCGTAGCCAGGTTAGGGATTGGAGAGTAGCAGATAGTCGGGGTACGTAGCCAGGTTCAGGATAGGAGAATATCGGATCGTTGGAGTACTTAGCCAAGGTCAGGACTGGAGACAGGAGAATGGTCATACAAGCCGGATCAGGAGTGAAGGGAAGCGGAGTCCAAGGTGCTAGCAGGGTTCAGGCAACAAGAGGTTAACAGGCAGATAAGGCAAGGCAAGGTCTCTGGAACACGGATGTGGCAAGGCACGGCGTCACAATGCTCAGCAAGGAATGATAGCAGACTGAAGGTATAAATAGGAGGAGCCTCCAATAGCCAGCCAGGGCGGAACCAGGAAGTAAGCGCCGATAGGCTGCTGGTGCACACAGGTGTGCCCTATGATGCAGCCTAATCGGGGAGGAGGGTGGAACTGCTCGCGCGCCATCCCGCGCGCATCATGGAGGCCAGGGGGCAGGGCTTGGAGCGTGCGTCACTCCCACGCCACTCCCACGCCGATTCGTGGGACAAGAGGGGGCGGGACCAGTTGCACGCCGACCCACGTATGTCACGAAGTTCAGGGGGCGGATCCGAGAACGTGCGTCAATCCCACGGCGGTCCTGACTTTCCCCAGAGCGGGGGCGGGATTGACTCACGCGTCAACAGGGAGGCTGGCCGAACGCACTCATTGTGCGACAGAGATGGGGGCGTAATGCGAATCCACGGGCGGGGGGTCAGGACATGCAAGGTCCGCGCGCGCGCGTACTGGGACCACAAAACCACGCATCCTGGGTATCCGTCACGGAAGGTTTGTTGGGTTGAGGAGATGGTCTGCGACCGCCAGGATGGCGAATCCTCACAACCACAAGACTTCTGGAACAATGTTCTTTGGACAGACGAGACCAAAGTGGAGATGTTTGGCCATAATTCACAGCGCCACGTTTGGCGAAAAACCATACACAGCATATCAGCACAAACACCTCATACCAACTGTCAAGCACGGTGGTGGAGGGGTGATGATTTGGGCTTGTTTTGAAGTCACAGGACATAGAAACCTTGCAGTCATTGAGTCGACCATGAACTCCTCTGTATACCAAAGTATTCTAGAGTCAAATGTGAGGCCATCTGTCGGACAGCTAAAGCTTGGCCGAAATTGGGTCATGCAACAGGACAATGATCCCAAGCACACCAGCAAATCTACAACAGAATGGCTGAAAAAGAAAAGAATCAAGGTGTTGCAATGGCCCAATCAAAGTCCAGACCTCAACCCGATTGAAATGCTGTGGCTGGACCTTAAGAGAGCTGTGCATAAACAAATGCCCACAAACCTCAATGAACTGAAGCAACGTTGTAAAGAACAGTGGGTCAAAATTCCTCCACAACGATGTGAGAGGCTGATAAAGTCATACAGAAAACGATTACTTCAAGTTATTACTGCTAAAGGTGGTTCTACCAGCTATTCAATCATAAGGTATACTTAGTTTTTCACACATGGCTTCTCCATTTTGGCTTTATTTTTGTTAAATAAATCATGACACGGTGTAATATGTCATGTGTTGTTGTTCATCTGAGGTTGTATTTACCTAATTGTAAGACCTGCTAAGGAACAGATGATTGTTATTATGTCCTGATATGTAAAACCATGGAATTCAAAGAGGGTGTACTTTCTTTTTCACACGACTGTATATCTATATATATATACATATATATCTATATATATATATATATAGATAGATAGATATATATATATATATCTATATATATATATATATAGATATATATATATATATGGTATACTATACTACCAGCAATGATGGCATAAATGAAGACAGCACTCAGAAGTAAAGCACAAAAAAGTGTATTTAGCAGTAAATAACACAGGTCCAATGTTTCGATCCACTTAATGGGATCTTTTCTGGGGGGGGGGGGGGGGGGTTTTGAACCAAAAAGTGGCACTGTGTGCTCATTTGCATGTCATTTCCCAGATATGTTTATGTATAATATGTATATGGAAAAGGTGCTTTAATTAAGAAAGTACAACATCTAAAAACTATGCAATATAGTTAATATAGTCAGTTTAATCCTTTTTGTGCCGTTTGATGTTGTTACTATTTCATGGGGTCTGGCAACCCAGTGGTCCCATCTCAAAGTAGCTACATCATAATGTACCTACTCTTTTTGCTAGGGGCGATCACGGAACGCAGAACATGATCTTACCAGGAGAGATCTGGAAGGAGGACTCCCGTTCTGTTCCGTGATGGAGAGATCATGTGATCATGAGTGCTGGAGGTCCCGGAGCCCCTCCGGCACTTAAAGGGTTCCTCGTAGAGGTGCGCTGGTACAGATAGGCTCCTACACAGACCCTTAACCCAAAATATGCATAGATCCAAAATAGTATGGGGCAACAGTCAAATCCTTTTTGAAGCAAAAAGTATTTATTCCCATACCGAAGATAGCAATGCAGCAAAGTTTAATC
>WSYH01005176.1:34072-46668 GCA_036426205.1 Ascaphus truei | reverse complement strand
GTGATTAGGAGAGAGCTCTGGGACTGAGGCAAAGGAGAGACCGGGAAGGGATGTATATATGTATATTATATATTTATTGCGGATTAATTCCCTGCATGCGTGTTTGACTGAGCGGCAAAGGTCCTCCATTATCGCCGGTGACATGGTGACAGTGTGACATACATGCATAACAGGATACAAGGGCAGCGCCTCTCTGCTGCAAAACAGGAACACGTATAGCGAACCGGCCCAGCCACGCCATGGCAAAATGCTCTGGGAGCAAAGGGGTTAATCGAACCTCTTGAAGCAACAATCCCCCCTCCCCCTCCTCCTCCACCCGGATAAATAATTTTTATCGATCTTAAAATGACCCGGGTAGAAAAGGGAAAGTTTTTTTTTTTCTAGTCCCTTAAAAAAAATTCCAAACATGGCCGCCAGGGTCCCCTATAGAAAGTCTTGACCTCCAAGGCTGAGCAGTGGGCAAAACTGCCAGTTGGGGTCGCTGGAGGTCGGGGGTCCACGGATCATCTCTTGGGGTCCCCGGGTTCCAGTAAGTTAAAAAAAAAAGAATCCCCAGTCCCCTTTACTATATATATATATATATATATATATATATATATATATATATACATATATACATAATGTTTCCATTCTTCTTCGCATTGCGCAGTCATGTTGCTGCTGTGTCCGGCAATATCACCCTTTCTAAAATCTCCAGTTGCATTCTGGGAATATCATTAAAACAACATCATTTTGCCGGGGGGGAAGGAAAAATGGCGACTGCCATCCACAAACATTAAAACTGCAGAGGTTGCCATAGTAACATCTGATGCCATTGAAACAACAAACCATTGAAAAGTCAGTTTATGATTTAATTTATGGGGAGGTTTTTTTGGGAGTGGGGGGAGGGGGGAGGAGTTGGAGGAGGATTGCTGCTTTAACCCCTGTAGTGCCAGAGGAAACGTCACAAGAACAGCTGCTTCTCTCAGAGCGCCATCGCGAGGGGCCCCAGCGGGATCGCCAGGGGCTTCAGCGTGGAGTCGGAGAAACTCTCGTTCCGGGCGATTTTCCCTTCCCCCGCACGACAGCGCCTGGGCATCCCAAGCACCTCCCTCACCGTGTCCCGGAAATGCCGGCTCACGAAGCAGTAGAGGAAAAAGTTGACGGCCGTGTTGAGAAGAGCCAGCATGTTGCCCACGTCCATAGCCAGGTGGACCTTCCAGTCCGTGTTGACGGAGGACACGTACATGTGGATGATGATGACGATGGTCCTTGGAGCCCAGAGCACGGCGAAGACAGTGGTGATGCCCATGAGGATGGCGGTGGTCTTGCCGAGGCGCAGCTGGTACCTCTTGGATTCCGTCTTCCTCCTCAGCCTGTGGATGATGACTGAGTTGGTGAGGAGGAAGATGGTGCAGGGGATGAAGTAAATCATGAAGCAGTGGACCCACTTGAGGATGCGGTCCAGTACCCCCGGGCTACCTGGGTCCCTCCACACATCGCTCCACCAGTAGAACGGGATCCCAGTCACAAAGGCAGAGAGAAAGACACTGGCAATGACCCTACGGGTACGCTCTGGGTAGGAGAGGGCGCGGTACTGCAGGGGATGGCACAGAGCCACGTAACGGTCCACGGTCAGGATGACGGTGATCCAGATGGAGGCGTGGTTGGAGGAGAACTCAAGGACGCTGACCATGTGGACGAAGGCAATGGGTACCTCCCGGTGGAGGATGGCGGTCTGCAAGATGAAGCCCACAAAGATGATGAAGATCTGGGTCAGGATGTCTGAGGTGGTGAGGGCCAGGAGGTAGAAGTAGGACGATTTCTTGGTTCTTGATGCCAGCCGTGAGAGGGCCACGGCGGTCAGAGCGTTCACTGGAGGGGGGGGAAGAAGAGATGGTTCAGAGAAGTGTTACACATTAACCAATCAGAATGAAGCTTTCACAATAGAGAACACTCATTGTCTACGTGGAATATGGCCCCATAAAGAATTACAACAGCTCTCTAGAAGGTTCCATTCGCCTGCAATACAGACGAGAGTTTGTCTTTGAGTTTAATTGAACAATTTGACAAGTTTTTCACTTACAGTAATTTGAGATATAAGGGATCTCTTTGAGACAGGCCACAGAACATTATAAAACAAGTATAGATATTGTAAGTCCTGCTCTGCTTTGCTGTACTATATGTTACAAGATCCTCCAGTACTGAATGCATTATTTGTATATGTGTTTAAAATATATATATAACCTACCCAGCCTTGAAAATTGCAGAGCGGGTCCAACCAGCCTCACACTGGCAAGGATGGGGAGGGGGCATGAAAGGTAGGGATGGGGGGGGCGTAAAAGGCAGGGAGGGGGGGGGGTATATATATATCTCATACACACACCCTGTGAGTGTGAGTCCCTGCAGAGCGTGACACAGTGAGGTGACGGTCGCACAGAATTAGAGGCTGCTATTATTCCGTGTGATAAATGCCACGTCTGCTCCTCTTTGCTATGGAGATGCTGCTATGGTTTTGGGTGGCACTTTTCCTAAAGTAAATACACACAGAGATAACCCCTGTGCACAGAGCAGGTGCCCATCAGAAGTTGGCACACAGCACCGCTCAGAGGAATGTGTACCAGCGCTGAAAGCACACGGGGAAAGAGAAGCCATGCGTGTGACCGGGGAGCTCGGAGAGAAAGCCCTGGACTTGTAAGGAAGGGGCGGCATGATTTAAGGCCGAGAGGGGTTTACGGAAGGGGTTACTTGTTGCAAGTGGGAGGGATCCTAGGTTCCTCTTTCTTCTGGGATCTACTGGAGTGAAGTCCCACCCATTTTTTTTACGCTTGAGGGAGGGATGTCGGCGTTGGAAGGAAAGATCAGGATTCTGAGTTGTTTTTGTCGCAGCTTGTGGGTATGTGTTGGCGGGAGTAGTGTTACTCTGGGAGGGGGACTCGGAAGTGTTTTCATTGGGGAAGGCGGTACCATTCCAGGCTGGGCGGCCGGATGGCAGTGACCTTCCAGATGGAATTTGTGGAAGGCGGTACCATTCCAGGCTGGGCGGCCGGATGGCGGTGACCTTCCAGATGGAATTTGTGGAAGGCCGTACCATTCCAGAATAGGCGTGGTTGGTGGGGTGGTGACCTTTCCGATGGGGGCTCTGTGCATTCAGACTAAGGTGCTGAATGGCTAGATGAGCACAAGCTGAGGGCATCTCTCAAGCTCTGGTAAGTGTGAGTGGAGCAATCTGGCTGGGGCCCTAGTTGGGGCTCCTCTCCTAACTGCTGCTATAACCTATCCGTAACTCATCCTATATTGCTCACTGAGACAAGTATAAAGCAAGATGTGGACACTTTGTGTCAGATCATTCCAATGAGTGACCCTGTAACAGGGACTTAACCCTGTCTAAATGAGGCTTCAATAGAAAGTCTCTAATGGTCTGAGGAATCTAGCAGGGAGCTGGTTAATTGCAGCTAAAGACAATTAACCAGTCTCCACCTGGCTAATCAGACCTGTAGAAAAGCGTCCTGCTTGGAAACTGCTTAGAGAGAGACTCCTGAGCACAGTCACCACGGTGCTGCCAAAAGAGATGATGTCTTGAGCACAAGGCTGTGCTGATATCAAGACACCAGGGACCCGACACCTATTCCAGGGTGCAGTGTACCTAGGAACCCACCAGAGGCTGGCCCCTCAATGGACACCAACCAGACTCAGAGAGTGCCACAAAGGGCCCATGCTTACAGGTACCTCTTGGAACGTTGGGGTCATAGGTTGGTAAGAGGCTTATCCTCCAAGCCCTGCAGATAGGGACTGGGGAAGTGAGTTAGCTCTTACACAGGGTATTCTGAACCCAGGGTCATGTCTAGGGTATGAATGGACCCAGATAGCTTCAACTCAGCCCTCTTTCCAAAGCACACCAAGTCCTGTAATATTTTCTTCACTTTATTAGGAAAGGAGCAGTATATACAGGTACTTGTGGATGTAATGGTGTTGTGAGAGTGCTTCTCTGTGGATGCCTTGTAGTAAAGGGCAGGTGAAAAGGATAAGGCCTTGCCGGAAGGAGTGTAACAGAGATGGGTGCTGTACTCACTGTGTCCTGGGTGGAAAAGGAAGTGAGGAGCAAAGGTCACACTAGAAGTGAGATGGGACAAACTAACTGTCAGCAAAGACAGGGGGGAGGGCAGAATAGCCCATTCTGAGAAGAATCTCAGAGGTTGCTATAGCAATCCACTGATTAAGGCTGTGTAAACAACATGTAACAATAATGTTGCCTTTTCACATGCTGCTGGGACAGGGAAAATGACAGGCAGCTAAATTTAGGGAGACATGAATCCTATGAGCTGCAAAGGGAGGCAGAGAAATATGAAATCCTGTTCCAGGACACAGGGATTGGCTGTGTTGTTTGTTTTGTGGTTTTCTACATTGTTTAAAGTGACGGGCTGAATAAAGCCACCTATGTGCATCTTTCTCACTCAGCAACAGGTATTAGTCTGGGGTCGAGAAATAGAGGGATTACATATTATTATTACTACTACTACTATTATTTACAATTATAGGCTAAAGCAGTAAAATTCCAGGCATTACTGAAATCCCTGCTCTCTGATTGGTCAGAATTCCAGGCATTATTCATTCAGTAATGCCTGGAATTTTTGACAACTTGCCAACTCACATCAAAGCAGAGATGCAGGGGCTCGGCTGAGAAAAAAGTAATATTTCTCACCACATATATTGCCAGTGCTACTGTAAGGTAATTTGTATTTCTTTTTATTTAGTTGTAGTTAATATCACAGTCCCCCCACTTCTCTCCCACATCCCCCCTCCACCCACCTCCCCCCCCCCCAATTCCCCACCTCACCCTTTTTCTCCCCTCACCTCCCTTTTCTCCCCTCACCTCTCCCCCTCCCCCCTCTCTCCCCCTCACCTCTCTCTCTCCGACCTCACCTCTCTCCTTCCCCCCCTCACCTCTCTCCCTCCCTCCCCCTCACCTCTCTCTTCCCCCCTCACCTCTCTTACCCCCCTCACCTCCCTCTTACCCCTCGCCTCTCTCCCCTCACCATCACTTCTCTCTTTCCTCCCTCCTCCACCTCTCTCTTCCCCCCTTTGCGCTCGTTGCGTTCGTGGGTTTCCGCGCCCCCCCTTGCCTCCCTCTTCCCCCCCCCTCGCCTCCCTCTCCCCCCCCCCTCGCCTCCCTCTTCCCCCTCCCTCTCCCCCCCTTGTCTCCCTCTTCCCCCCCCTCGCCTCCCACTTTCCCCCCTCGCCTCCCTCTCCCCCCCGTCCTCTCGCCTCCCTCTTTCCTCCCCCCTCACCTCCCTCTTCCTCCCCACCCTCGCTCCCTTCCCCCCCTCTCCTCCCTCTTAACCCTCACCTCTCCCCCCCCCACCACACCACGTCTCTCTTCCCCCCCTGCCTTCACTTCTTTCTTTCCCCCCCTCCCTTCACCTCTCCTCCCCCCTGCATCTCTCTTTCCCCCCTAAACCTCCTCTCTCTCCCGCCCCTCCTCCCTCTCATCTTCTACTTATACTCAACTGCTTTCTTCTACACAGGTATAAACACTGATAGAAATCAATGACTACAAAAATTGTATCTTTTTTTATGAAAATAAAATAAGCCTACATTAGCCTATCAAGTAATAATCCCCTCAAACAGGGCATTACTGGCCAATAATACACTGCTTCGCCTCGGGCCTTCACTCCTTCGAGCCAGGGCATTATTGGCCAGTAATGCCCTGTTCTTCAGGGATTATTACTTAAATACCGTCATATTCTACCCAATTCTATAATCCGCTCAGCTAGGCTGCAATACACCCCCAAACTGCAATTACTGCTCTGAACGTAAATGTGTTTGATATAAGTGAATGTCCGTGTGTTGATACATAGAAACACTATAACTGCATTTAGTTTGGACAAACCCATTTGGGTGGCATTATAGTAACTTTCCCGGCCCTCTGCATGTTCTGTGCGGATCGCTTTCCTCTGCCTACAGGTAATCAATTTGCTCTGATTCTCTCTCTGCCCGAACTCTGGCTCTTCACATCCTCCAATGACCCCTCTGATGGATGCACAGGTGAGAGACGCACTCGCGCTGGGGAGAGGAGACACCGCTAGGTGAGAGAGACGAGCATATGTGAGAGACCGCGTACAGTGAGAGATGACACGCTCAAGTTGAGAGACATGCCATAGGTGAGATAAGACGTTCGTAGGCCTGATACACGCAGTGCGCACAGTGAGCGATGACGCATTTGAGAGATTCACAGCGCATGGAGAGACGACATGCCGGGAACTGCTTAGCGTCACAGGTGAGAAACCATCGCAGCGTACGGGGAAGACGCACATAGGTCAGTGGAGAGACCACAACATTGCAGATGGGAGAACACCTTACAGATGAAGAGACACACACGTGCAGATGAGAGACACACGTTGCATGTGAGAGACACGTGCAGGTTAGAGACACACTTCACTGAGAGCACCCGTAGCAATAGAGACACACGTGAGTGATAGACACACACTGCAGTGAGACACACGTGCAGATTAGAGACCACACGTTCAGGTGAGAGACACACACTTCAGATGAGACACACGTGCAACGTAGGACACACACGTCAGATGAAGACCACTCGGTGAGAGCACACGTGCAGGTGAGAGAAATGTGCAGTGAGAGGCACACACGTCAGTTGAGAGGCAACACACGTGCAGTGAGACACATACGTGCAGATAGAGACACATACGTGCAGAGACACCACGTGCAATGAATACACTTGCAGATAGATACAACACGTGCGTGAGAGACACCCGTCAGTGAGAGACACACACGTACTGTGAAGTGAGAGACACACACGTGCAGGTGAAGACACACACGTGCAGTGAGAGACACACTGCAGGTGAGAGTGCAGAGACTGACACACACGTTGCAGTGTGAGAGACACACGTGCTGACGAGCCACACGTGCAGGTGATAGACACACGGCAGGTGAGAACACACAACTTGCAGATTAGATACACACACGTGCGATGAGAGACACACACGTGCAGATGTAGAGACACACACGTGCGATTATAGACACACACGTGCAGATGAGAGACAACACACTGCAGGTGAGAGACAAACTCCAACAACGTTCAGTGCAGATGACACACACGTGCGTGAGAAACACACACTCAGATAGAGACACACACTTGCAGTGAGAGACACACACGGCCATAATGAGAGACCACACTGCAGATAGACACACACGTGCAGTGGAGAGACACCACACCGTGCATGAGAGACAGCACGTCATAGAACACACACGTGCGTGAAGACACACCGTGCAGTGAGACACACACGTATCAGTGCAGGTGAGAGACACACACGTGCATGTGAGAGACCCACACTGCAGGTGAGAGACACACACTGCAGATTATGAGAACAACACACGTGCATGATGAGACACACCGTGGATGATAGACACCTACGTTCAGGTGAGAGACAACACAGTCAGGGCCGACACTTCCTGGGCTCAATTCTTATTTACCTGTAAATTACGGAAGAATATCAGCATTGGCTCTGTCGTAACCTGGCAAAATGAAACTGACCTCCAACATTTGACCTTCTTCCTGTAATTATACAGGTAAATAAGAATTTTAACCCAGGTGAGTGTTGTGGACGTGCTAACGGTCATTGCTTGTAATAGGTGGGGATGCAAGAACAATACGGACTAGGAGACGAACGGGGAGAGGATCGGTGGGGCAAGGAGCGGGAGGTAAAGGTGAAACTAGAGCTAGGAAAATCTCCCTTGCCCCACTCACTAATCTTTTTTCAAGAGATATAATGGTATTGCACTGTGTATGTTTGTCACATTGGAAGTACTTGGGCATCTTTGTCTTTTTTTGTTGTGCTCACATGAGAAGGAAGAAATCTCAGGGCACGATGGATTTGCTAAACTCTAATTTATTGAAGCCAAAACATACAACGTTTCCCCCCCCCCCCCCCCCCCAACCACCTCCTCTTTTTTCCCGAGCATCTCTTTAGTATTAGGTGTAGCGGTGGTCGCTTAATGAGCCTGCCGCCCCGTTGCCGTGGCGACTGCGGCAGGATACCATGCAGGGTTTAATAGTAGGAGCGTTCGCTGCGTACGGAGGTGGGCGAGAGGTACCTTGCTGCCTAATGCGGGAGACGGGGACATAATGTGTAGGTGCGTGTGATCAGGTACACAACATCACCCTCACAGCTGTCTGGGGGTCAAGGAACAATAGGCAATCATTGTATAGGGCTGGCAGTGTACACAGCGCTGTGTACGTTGGAATACTATCATATCTACGTGTACCCCCCTCTTACACATGGGTTTAATATCTTACAGGGGTGGCCAACTCCAGTCCTCAAGGCACCAACAGTCAGGTTTTCAGCGATCCCAGCTTCAGTCGAAGATTGAGCCACCTGTGCTGACAGGGGCTGATGAGCCCCGTGCTGAAGCAGGATACCTTAAACCTGACTTGCTGGTGGCCCTTGAGGACTGGTTGACCCTTAGGCAGGTGGTGCGAACTGGGGGGCGCAGGATTTTTTCTTGGGGGGGCGCAGCTGTGTGCAGAGGCCCGCACTCTTCCCCCAGCGATTTAAATTAAATGGCGGGGGGATCGCGTGAGGCCCTGCAACTTCCCTTACCTTGTCTTCTGCACACAGCGTCATTTGACGCCGGAGACAATGTAATAATTGGGGGGGGGGCGTGAGATGGGGGATAGGGAGAGCGGCAGGAGGGCGCAACTGAAAAGTTTGCGCATCCCGGCTTTAGGGTTCACTGGTTGGTCATCACGGGGTTTGCCCCCTCCCCTTTCTACCCTGTGATATAGAGGTGTATATATAACCCCACCCTAATTCTAGAACAGGTTCTCAGAGTTTCTGACATGGGGTCCTCACTGTGATTCCTGTAAATAGCTTTTGTGTATAGAAACAAGTGACAGGCAGGCGCACAGGGACAATGAAACTTTAATAATTAAAAAATACAAGAAATATATGGACAATGGACAACCAAAACTATAATGATAAAATAACCAAAAAACGAGGGTAAGAAGTTGTTAGAATAACTGGCTATAGACCAGCACGGCGGAGAGTGAGACAGGTCAATACCAGTTCACGTAGCACTACAGACGGGATCCGGACCGATCTGAGTACACATACCCGCTGGAAGGAGGGAAGTGAAGTGTAAACCCCGCAACCTCCGACTGCAAAACTCCACAGAACAGTCACACGTGCCCCTACGCGTTTCGCACATAGTGCATCACTCGGGTTTGCCCCCCCTTCTTTCATACCCTGTGATATAGAGGGTTTTATATAACCCCACCCTAAGTTCTAGAAGCAGTTCTTCAGAGTTTCTGACATGGGTCCTCACTGTCAGTCGTCTGAATACTTTGTGTGATATCGGGATAAATCGTGCTAAGTAGTGTCTTGACGGATTCTCGGCACAATAACTCCAGGAGTGGATCGGTCCACCCGGAAGGTTCCTCCGCTCTTGACACCATCTTTTATCCCTTCCATGCATCCACGCCCAGCCTGCACCTACCCAGCACCCTGCAAAAGGCCTGAGAGCCTGAGCACTACCATTGCTTAAGTTAATCGAATTGTGACCTACTTTGGGGTGGGTGAGGGGTACAATACCAAGCAGCTATCCCACCTCTGCCGGGAGCTGTTCCATGCACTCACTACCATTTCAATGAATTAGAACTTCCTACAGCCTCACAGCCTGACTTGTAGTCCTAGCGGGTCTCTGAAAACACGCCTCCACCCCTGCACCTTGCTGGTACCCACCAATATTCTCATGCTCTTTTTCCCCTCTCGCTCTTTTCTCAGTAATAAACCCCTCTCCCTCCTCCTTTCTCAGTAATATAGCCCCCCCCTCCTTCTCTAATATCCCCTCTCCTCCCCTCATTTCTCATAATAATACTCCCCTCTCCCTTTACCTTCCTTCTCAGTAATATACCCCCCCTCGCCCCTCCTTTCTCAGTAATACTACCCCCTCTCCCCTCCTTTCTCAGTATAATACCCTCCCCGTCTTCCTCCTTTCTCTGTAATCACCCTCCTCCTCCTTTCTCTGTAATATACCCCTCCTCCTCTTTAAACCCCCTCTCCTCCTTTATTCATTATATAACCCCTTTCCCTCCTTTCTCTGTAATACCTCCTCTCCCTCCTTTCTCTGCAATCCCCCTCTCCCTCCTTTCTCTGTAATCCCCCCTCTCCCTTCTTTCTCTGTAATCCCCCCTCTCCCTCCTTTCTCTTTAATCCCCCCTCTCCCTCCTTTCTCTGTAATCCCCCTCTCCCTCCTTTCTATGTAATCCCCCCTCTCCCTCCTTTCTCTCTGTAATCCCCCTCTCCTTCCTTTCTCTGTATAATACCTTCTCCCTCCTTTCTCTGTAATCCCCCCCTCCCTCCTTTCTCTTTCCTGTACCCCTCTCCTTCCTTCTCTTGTTAATAACCCTCTCCCTCTCCTCCTTTCTCCAGTCTAATATCCCACCCTCTCTCCTCTTTCTCTCTGTAATACCCTCACCCCCTCTCTCCCCCTCCTACCCCTCCCCTCCTTTCTTGATCCACCCCTCACCCTCCTTTCTCTTGTAATAACCCACCCCTCTCCCTCCTTTCTCTGTAACCCCCTCGCCCTTTCTCGTATACTACCCCCCCTCTCCCTCCTTTCTCTGTAATCCCCTCTCCCTCCTTTCTCTGTAATAATCCCCCTCTCTCCCTCATTTCTCTGTAATCCCCCCCTCCCTCCTTTCTCTGTAATCCCCCTCTCCCTCCTTTCTCTGTAATCCCCCCCTCCCTCCTTTCTCTGTAATAACCCCTCTCCCCTCCTTTCTCTGTATCCCCCTCTCCTTTCTCTGTAATCCCCCCTCTCCCTCCTTTCTCTGTAATCCCCCTCTCGTCCTTTTCTGACCCCCTCTCCCCTCCTTCTCTATCCCCCCCGCTCCTTTCTCTCTGTAATTACCCCCACCATCCCTCCTCCCACCGTTCTCTGTAATACCCCCTATCCCTCCTTTTCTCTGTAATAACCCCTCTCCCTCCTTTCTCTGTAATCACCCCTCTCCCTCCTTTCTCTGTAATCACCCCTCTCCCTCCTTTCTCTGTAATCACCCCTCTCCCTCCTTTCTCTGTAATCACCCCTCTCCCTCCTTTCTCTGTAATAACCCCTCTCCCTCCTTTCTCTGTAATCACCCCTCTCCCTCCTTTCTCTGCAATACCCCCTCGCCCATCTCCCTTCTTTCTCTGCAATCCCCCCTTCTCTCGACTGAGCCAGTGATTGAGCCCCCTGTGCTGAAGCAGGGATATCCATAAAAACCTGACCCGCTGGGGGCCCCTGAGTCCCGGAGCTGTCTGCTCCTAGAGTAACCAGACTTACCTGGCAACCCGAGACAGAGCAGGACGCTGTAATATATCACCGGAATAACCCCCAGCATGCAGGGGGAGCGCCCAACCCCTCCTCCCTCGTCCCCGATCTCCAGGTGCGGCATCTCGCTGTTATTCCGGAAAAGGATCATCCTTCGACGGCATCAACACCGCGCTGGAAGGGAGAGAGGTTACCGCTTTGGTGCCGGCAATGTGCAAATACGACATTCCACGTTTCAGCCACTATCAGCCTTTTCTCTCCCCTCTTCGTGGCGGGGGAGGTGCGGGTGATCGTAATGGTCCGGGGAGCAAAGGGTTACCCCTGCATGACTACAGAGGGGCAAATTAATCGCAGTGTGAATATGGCAGGTGCGGTGGGTTTGGGGGGGAGGGGGCATTTTACCATATTCGTGAATTTGTCGGAGTTCGAAAAAAGTCTCTGCTAAGGTTTATAAAAGAAAGAGAATTATTCGGCTATCCAACATTTCACAACATTAAAAAAAAAAGGGGGGGGGGGGAATTGGAGAATATTCAGCAGTTTGCAAATAAAACGGGGACCTAAAGGATTGGAAAATATTCTAACAATCTACAAATATTTGAATTGTTAGAGAATTTTCCAATGTTTCCAGCAATTCGAGCAAGAGGCGCGAAACGAGTGTCGGCACATTTGGACGACTCCATCCTCGCCCGTTGTGTGAAAGCTGAATAATTGCATCGGTTCCGGGGAGGTTGTGGGTTTGCAGAGAGGGTGGGAGCTGATATATTACACCCGTGCGTCACTCCGGTGTTACTACCCCCTGCAGATACCCCACGCATGCGCTGTGAGTTCTGTGACACTGTGTATGTACACAGCTCCTGAACACATCACCCGAAACGCGCCGAGATTACAGAATGCTGCCCGCACTGCACCGATGTGAGCTAATGACTAGGATATGTCGGCCAGGTTAAGTTTAGGTCCATATTTACTAAGCAATGCTAATCCCTATGATTCCTTCCTACGCTGGGCTTGATCGTGGGAATGCGCTGTAAGGAGTCTGGCCCTGGAAGGAGTCCTATGCCGTAACACTGCTTGGCAAATATGGGCCAAGATCTCTTGGGGGGGGGGGATCTGAATAAATATTTTAAAAATCATTCTGGGAAGTTTATCGGGGAATTGTTGCAATGTGGTGTGTAAGATGTGTTTTGCTGCCCTTATCTGCATATCTCACCCTGATTCTGTTCCCTTTCCTAACTGGCCATTTGACCAGCATTGGATTTGAGTATGTTTTTTATTATACTGGGGTGAAGGAG
>WSYH01005176.1:11572-24072 GCA_036426205.1 Ascaphus truei | reverse complement strand
AGTATGGACCAGACTGCAGCAGAGATGCTGCTATCAGAGTACCTATAAGTTGCTGTACCAAAATAACAAAGGTATAGGCAAAATAGGCAAAAATGTATTTTATTGGCCCAACGTTTCAGCTCCCCTCTGGAGCCTTTATCAATATATATATATATGTATATATCCGCCGTTCCGGAAACCCAGATTCGGGATTAAGTTCCTCTTACCTGTCTCCTCGAGGTACACGTCCCGTTTGCAATCCCGGCGGTACCCAGGACATTTCCAGGCGCGCTGAAAGCACAGAGAGAAGGGATACCGCAGGACACAGCGTCCTCCTCCCAGCCAGGGAGAAAGTGAGGTGTTCGCTGTGTGTGAGAGGGAGAGCGAGGGGGGGGGGGGGGTTAGTGGGTGTGTGTGTTGTGGGTGTGTTGTGCATGTGTGGTGTGTGTGTGTGTGTGTGTGTGTGTGTGTGTGTGTGTGTGTGTGTGGTGTGTGTGGTGTAGTGTGTGTGTGTGTGTGTGTGTGTGTATATATATAATGCACAATCCTACCCAGCACCTGCATCATCTGTGTCTCCAACTGCACCCAGCGCTCCGCAGTGACTCTTACAGCAGACAAGCAATGGACAACCTATATACTGTATATATATATATGTGTATATATATATATAGCGCACACCCCATAGCGTCAAATTGTATAGCGCTACTATACATATATATATATATATCCTATATCCTAATAATAGGGCTGTCTCAAGACCCACTTGGTTCCTTTGCCAAATAAACTCAATTTAACCCCTTGCACCTTGAGAGGCCTGTAACGCATTGCGGAGCAATGCGTTGCAGGCCCCTCAGACAGCAAGGGGTTAAAATTCACTCCCCTCCCACCCTAAACCGTGTCGCTTTTGAATTGCACACCTATTGGCTTCTGCTGTCACTGTTATTTCTTCCCTATTTACACTTCTCCGCTGAGTAAAACATTTCGTTTTAAGCCCTGCCTTTTCCAAAGGGCGGCCATTTTTTCCTCCCCCTCTCCCCCCACTGTAAGTATCTCAGGCCCAATACATCCGTTTGGATATGGGAAGGGCGGACTGCGGCCGGCGTCCTGGGGAAACCCGGGAAGGAAAAAAGTAACAGGGGGACGGAACCCCCCCCCCCCCCCCCCCAGCCATCGTGGGAGAGTTGGCGAGATTTCCGCGACTTGCGATAATTTGGTGCCGCGGTTAACCCGTTCACTGCCTCCGCAGGGGGGGAACCCGCTTTGCAGTGCAGAGGAAGGGTTAACCCCTTTGTGCCTTGTGTCCCTGTTGGGTTACTCCGTCCTTATCAGCAGCAATGTCACACACATTAACAGCAGCTGATAAGGCGGAATCACTGCCATTAAGTGCACACAGACAAAAGGGTGAGTGCCGCCAGGGTGAGATTTGGGGGCTGAGATGGCAGAAGTCCGGCACTTAGCATTATTTGTCACCATCTGCATCTAAAACGTTCACTTCCACATTTGCCGCAGGTTTCTGAAAGCGCTCACCCATGTAACGCCCTCGAGGCCGGAGTTCAATGGTTATAATGCAGAGACGCCATGCACAAGAAAATGCATAGGGTGTACGTGAGGGTAAGCTGAGCATATAGAGTGTAGGTATATGCAAACATGACACTTTATTTGCACAACAAAGGACAAATCACTTGTGAGCACACTCACACATCTCAGACAGGTCGGCAACCCCGCTTTTCACCATTATCTCCCAGCATACAGTGCTTCCAGCAAGGGATTCTGGGAAATGAGCACACTTTATTTGTGGGGTATTTCTCAATAAATTAATTATATCTTGCCTCAAATATGGACTTCTCGGTCGGCGGAGGGGCTATTTCTTTGCTAAGTAATATGCATGTAGCAGCATAAAGTTACTCCACACACTCCTGTGCTGCATCTGTCCTGGGTTTTCCTCTCTGTAGAAGTTGTGTGTCTGTAAACGTGCGAGTTTTGTTTCCTACATGTGCATGTCCGCCTGTGTGCGGGGGGGAGTTGCAGAAGGCAGGGGAGTGCTGCGGGGGGCACTGACAGACCAGTGACGCGCTTGCGCTTCACCCCAAAATATACCGACCCCATTCATGTATTCGCATGTCCGGCACTGA
This sequence comes from Ascaphus truei, assembly GCA_036426205.1. Taxonomy (NCBI): domain Eukaryota; kingdom Metazoa; phylum Chordata; class Amphibia; order Anura; family Ascaphidae; genus Ascaphus; species Ascaphus truei. The sequence continues at coordinate 21,961 of WSYH01005176.1, read as the reverse complement.
AGGAGATAAGTAACATCTCTACGTCAGACCACTACATGTTCCTATATATTCCTTCTAACTGTAACAACCCCTCCAATATTTTCCATCCTCTCCCCATTCTCGCCCCCTCCCCCCCATTCTCTCCCCCTCCCCCCATTCTCTACCCCTACCAGCATTCTCTCCCCCTCCCCATTCTTAACCCCTACCCGCATTCTCCCCCCTCCCCCTCCCATTTCTCTACCGCATTCTCTCCCTCTCCTCGTTCTCTACCCCCTACCCCCATTCTCTCCCTCTCCCCATTCTCTTCCCCTTATCCCCATTCTGTCTCCCTCCTTTTCTCCCCTCATTATCTCCCCCTCTCTCTCCCCTCATTCGCTCCCGTCCCCATTATCTCCCCCTCTCTCTCCCTCCCCGCATTCTCTCACTCCCCCCATTCTCTCTCCCCCCCCAATTCTCCCTCCCCTCCCATTCTCTCTCCGTCCCCACATTCTCTATCCCATCCTCTCCCTCATCGCCATTCTGTCTCCCCCCTTCTCTCCTCACATTATCTCCCCCCCCCTCTCCCCCCCTCCCCCTCCCCCCCCCATTCCCTCCCTCCCTCCATTCTCTCCCCCTCCCCAGTTAGACGCCCCTACCTGTAAAGTGGAGCAGGGGAGGTTCTTCCGGCTCTGACCAATGAGGCGGGTTCCGTCCCGGCCTCCTCGTCCATTTGTGTCCGACACAACAATGTTGCCGCTCCAGGTGACGCCTAATCCAGGGGCGGCCAACGTCCAGTCCTCAAGGGCCACCAACAGGTCAGCTTCTCGGGATACCCCTGCTTCAGCACAGGGGGTGCAGTCTTCAGCTGAGCCACCTGTGCGGACGCAGGGATATCCTGTAAACCTGACCTGTTGGTGGCCTTTGAGTACTGGAGTTGACCACCCCTGGCCTCGGTTATATATATATATATATATATATACACTACATGGTATTAAATCTCTCCTAACCCGCTGATCATTAGCAGATCACTCATTAATCTTCTTCATTAATCTCCCATCTTCTTTAATTACCCGAAGGCTCAGAGCTTCCCCCAGTGGCAGGAATAGGTACAGCACCTGCCAAATAGGTACAGCTGGAGGGTGTGCTGTGTCCCAAAGCTGGCAAGCTATAATGAGTTACATGAGAGGGACTTTACAGTATGTGTGTGTGTGTGTGTGTGTGTGTGTGTGTGTGTGTGTGTGTGTGTGTGTGTATATATATATATACAGTGTTCGACAAACCTATACATTTGCACGCCCCGGGCGAGTGGATTTAACATCGTGGCGAGCTCCTATTGGCCCAAGCAGCACACGTGTGGTACTAGGTGGCGAGTAGATTTTTTGGTGATTTGTCGACCACTGTATATATATATATAGTAGGAAATCTGCAGTACTCTCCAGATATCAGCAAAAATAGATTTATTTACCACACATGCAATAAGATGCATCAGCAGCTCCGTTTCACACCCAACTCGCTCCTTTCTCAAGAGCGTTACAAAGACAACACAGCACAGGAAATGATAAGACAATAAGTGCAACAAAATCAGACAGTAGGAAAGGAAATCCCTGCCCCGGAGAGCTTACACTCTAAGCGGTGTGATGAGAAACTTACAGAGACAGCGTTGCCAGTGTTTCGCCTGCAGCCATCGTACCCACAGGGGCAGGTAGTAATAGGGGGGGGGCTGCGGCCCCCCGGCTGTGAGTTAAACCTGATCGCCGGGAGATGCGGCCTCTGGGATTTGATGCTTTAATTAGACGAGGAAAGCGGAGCCTTTGCCAGCAGAGCTGGGCTACTCCCTGTCACGCTGCGCTCACCACAAACAGGACGGAAGACCGCGGGGCTGAGGTGGGGATAGGAAGACACCGACCCACAACCACGCAGTCCTGTCCGGAATGCGTAGTCCAAGTCGTACCGCGTCGTAGGGTTGGAGAGGTCAGGGTAGTCAGGGTACTTGCCGTGATCCGGGATTGGAGAGTAGAGGATAGTAGATTTCCGTAGCCAAGGTCCAGGGTAATAGAAGGTAGAATGGTCGAGGGCGAAGCCGGGTTCAAAGTGCTGGAGAAAGTAGGAGTCCAAAGAACAGCCAGGTTCAGGTATCAGGAAACAGACAGGTCAGGCCAAGCAAAGTTCAAGCAACACAAAACAGCAGCGGTGAGCACAATGCATAAACAGGAGTTTATGCTCAGCAAGGAATGCCAGACAGGAGCAGGTATATATGCAGGGAGGATCCAATTACATTGCAGGGGTGTGATCCGGTCCTCCAATGGTGTCCGAGCAGCAGTAATTAGACACAGCCTGCAGGTCATGCTTTCCTGGTGATTGCCTTGGTTGCCGAGCAACCCGCGCGCGTGCGCGATGTGCGTCGCGGAGCGCTGACGTCACGCGGGCGAACGGCCGAGTTCCCTCCCAGTGGGAGGTGCTGGCAGCTTCTCACTGAGCGTGCGTGTACTGCCCTAGCCGTGCGTGTGTGCATAGGAACGCCGTGTGACGCGTCAGCGGGGCGGTCCGTGGCCGGAGTAGCTGCGGATGTGACACTCCCGGGGGGGCCGTGCCGCCCCGGAGACAATCTCACGCGGAAACGGGCTCCTCGCAGAGCTGAGAACGATGTTCCTGGGCATTGAAGGGGTTAATCCGCTCTTACTACTCACTGCCGGGGTTAAAAAAAAAAACCAACGTGTTAGATTAAACTGCCTTTTACTGTCCCATCTTTATCACACACGTTATGTAGAAATCGTCCCGTTTTTGGTGAGTGTTTGAGAAATTTGGATGTAAAAAAACCAGCTGTAAATAGGGATTTTCCATAAATGTAGCGTTTCAGGCGCTCATCACTGCATCTCTGGAATCGCTGCTGCACTCTGCTCAGCTATATATCACACCTCCACCAGCCCTTAATGAAAGTTCGTTCTCTCTCCCTCTCTTCCCCTCTCTCCCCCTCCCTTCACCTCTCTCCCCCTCTCTTCACCTCTCTCCCTCCCTCTCTCCCATTCTATCTTCCCCTCTCTCCCCCTCCCTTCACCTCTCTCTCACACTCCCCCCCCCCCCCCCCCCCCCCCTCTCTCTCCCCCCTTTTGCCGCTTCTTCTGGAAGAACACGTGCTACACCACCTTCCTCTTCCTCTTCCGGAGTATGCCCTGTGCCGCCCCTCTTCATGATAAGTGCACGGCCTTTTATTGTTGATCCATCTTCCTCCCCATAACGCCGTCCCATTATCTAACATCTCCAGTCCCGTGTTAGCGCATCGGGCGCACAGCGCTACACATTGAAGCCTTATTCTTGCCTCTCGGGATCGCTTCATTTCTTGCCGTCTCCTCATTCTCGTTTTCTCATCAGATATTTCCAACTACAATCTTCACAAGTTTGTCATCATGGTTTGTTGACGCGTCTCCGGGCGTGTCGAGCGCGCCGCGTCGATTTTTTCGGTACTAGTTGAAATTCTCTGTATTTATTTTTGAATGTTTTTTTTTGTCTTTTTAATTTGTTTTTTTTCTTTTTCTTTCCGTCTTCGCGTTCCGAAGTGATCTGAAGCGAAGATCACTCCTCGTGTCAAAACGTTTAAGGACCACGCGGGCCTTCAATCACGCGTGTGTTGTGAGTTACGACAGGGGGGCTCAACTCCAGTACTCAAGTTCCCCCCCAAACTGGTCACATTTTCAGGATATCCACAGGTGGCTCAATCAGAGGCTCAGTCTGATTGAGCCACCGGTGCTGAAGCAGGGACTGGTTGAGCCAGGTGTGCTGAAGCTGGGAAACCCTGAAACCCTGACCTATTGGGGAGGGCTTGAGGACAGGAGTTGAGCCCCCCTGAGTTAGGATATAGTCAGTTTCATTCCTGTCCCCATTGGTTCCCATGTCCATTGTCTATTTGAATTCTTCTCGAAGAATGAAGCCATGATCTAGAAGCTTTCACATTCGGCAAATTCTACCAATCTGTCCCCACGTTCATTCCTGTTACCGTAACCAAAGTAGAAAATAGAGAAAAAAAATACTACTTTGGGTTTCTTCGGGACGCACGCGATGAATTTCAATGCTTCAATCAACAGAAGCGGTCCGTGAGAACAGCGGTTGTGTCCTCACCTTGGCTCACTGCCTATGGAAGTTTCATTAACTGTTCTCATACTCAGACCTAGAGTTGCTGGTTTTTATATGATCCCATATGCTGCCCTAAATTATTGCGGGGCTTCGGTTGGTTGCTATTCCAGCAACTTTATATTTGGTCTTGAATTACCGTTCTACATACGGACTTCATCCTGATTCTTGAGGGATTTAAATATCATGTCCTTGAATACGACTTAACCAAATATTTCCGGTAGCACCACCTGGAGATTCATTGCTCTTAAATATATACTGTTACCGTAACCATACTTACCAAATGATGCTTCGTCTTTCTGATGGACACCACTCCTTGCATTCAGATCTCCCATAACGGCCTTGAGATGACAATACCATTTGTTGTTAAGTTGGTTGATTTCATGGTAGAAGTCTTTACCTTCATTGTCTGAATGACTTGATGTTTGAGCAGACACTTTGATTATCTGAAGCCTGTATCTCTTTGTCAACTGAATGACGATTCTGGCTGCTCATTCTGATGAGCTTTCACACTCCACTATGGTGTTTCTCCATCTCTTGTTAACGATGAAGCCTTCTCCACTGATTCTTCCATTATCTGTACCTCTGTAATAGAATAGGTATCCAAAAGTACCAATTGGAGCACTCGCCATAGCCAGTAAGAAAATGGCCATCGTATGATTCTCAGCGAGACCAACGTGATGCTCGACCAATGTGTCAGGTCTGCGAAGAGTGAAATAAATCGAACTGAACTAGAAGAAGTTGAAGACTATGTCTACCTTGATCATCAAATAACAATGGATGGGAACTTTCTGAATGAAATCCATAGGTGAATGAAGATGGGATGGAGAGCATTTGGAAGAAACAAGGCAATATTTCAAGGGAACATTCCGCGGTGCCTCAAGAGGGAAGTGTCCCACCCGTGTATCCTGCCCGTGCTCACATATGGGGGGGAAACTTGGACCCTAAATGCAAAGATAATTCAAAACCTCGGACAACACAAAGAAGTATAGAGAGGTGCATGCTGGGTATTACCGGAAGAGATAGGGAAAAGAATGACGGGGTTCAAAACCAAACAAAAGTCTGTGACATCATCACAAAAGTGAAGACATTAAAATGGCGGTGGGCTGGACACATGGCAATAAGAAGTGACCATCGTTAGACAAACGTTATGCACCATCCAGACTCTTGCGTTCTTCTCAAGGATGCCTTCTTTCTACCCCCTTTGTATCTAAAGCCCTCTCCCGCCTTAAACCTTTCTCACTGACTGCCCCACACCTCTGGAATGCCCTTCCCCTCAGTACCCGACTAGCACCCTCTCTATCCACCTTTAAGACCCACCTTAAGACACACTTGCTTAAAGAAGCATATGAATAGCACTGTGAACATTCTGAACACGATACATAAAGCTTGGCCCCCTGCAGATGCACTTACCAGAACTCCCTCCTACTGTCTCTGTACGTTCTACCTACCAATTAGACTGTAAGCTCCTCGGGGCAGGGACTCCTCTTCCAAAATGTTACTTTTATGTCTAAAGCACTTATTCCCATGATCTGTTATTTATATTATCTGTGATTTATTTGATTACCACATGTATTACTACTGTGAAGCGCTATGTACATTAATGGCGCTATATAAATAAAGACATACAATACAATACAATACAAAGATGGAACACAACTCGTGTCCTGGAACAGGATTATGTTTTCTCTGCTCTCAGGCTGCCAGCACTCCCCAGTTTAAGTTGCCCCATTGTTGTTACTTTTGTAACTTCTTTCCCTCCCTGTTTTGCCTGATGCCTAGCAACTACTGCACAGACCCATGTTGGTTCTCCCAGCAACCCCTGTTGTATGGTGAGTTCTGACTATATCCTGTTTGTACAGACTAGCGCACTTCCTTTTGGATCCAGCAGTCTGTGAGTACACACCTCTTACTGCCTCTTCCATACAGGGCATTATTAATTTACTTCTCCCCCACATATACCACTCACCCACCGTTCCCCTCATTTGTTGTTATTGTTTGTTTTACAATAAAAGAACAGAAAGAAAGAAGGACTCAGTGTGCATCTAAAGTGAGTGAGTAAACCTGCCCGACCCTACCTCTTTATTACAAGGGTCTGGAGGGCCAGAACAACTGGATTCCAAAAGAGATTTAAAGACCAAGACGACGAGTAAAAATAAGATGGGAGGATGAGACGAGGAGATGTGTTGAAGTGACGTGGAGAAGAGAGGCTGTGACCGCAGTACCTGGGAGATCACTGGGGAGGCTTCATCCAGCAGTGGGGAGACACGGCTGCCCGGCGATCTCAGCGATCTCAACGTTCCCCGCTGTCAGCTGCGTCCTCTAGTTGCAGCGTGGAGTCGAGAGGTAGTGACCGTTGGCCTCCGTTGACTAGGTAAGCACATTCAGACTTGCCTCGTTCCCCCTACGCGTTTCGTAGGATATCTTCTGTCATGGAACAAGAGTCATGTTTCTGTTTGACCCCCATTGCAGCTTGTACTTGTCAGCTCCTTGGTTTCAGCTGCATGTATTTGCTCTACACACACACACACACTGTGCCTGTGTGATATTCTTGTGGGCGAGACGGCCTTCCAGTGTTCGGGCAGGGTTCCAGTGGGTGACATAGGGTTCCAGTGGGCGAGGAAGTGTTCCAGTGGGTGAGGCAGGGTTCCAGTGAGGCAGGGTTCTAGTGGGCGAGGCAGGGTTCTAGTGGGCGAGGCAGGGTTCTAGTGCGTGAGGCAGGGTTCCAGTGCGTGAGGCAGGGTTCCAGTGCATGAAGCCAGGTTCCAGTAAGTGAAGAAGTGTTCCAGTGGGTGGGGCAGGGTTCCAGTGGGTGAGGAAATGTTCCAGTGGGCGAGGCCGGGTTCCAGTGGGCAAGGCAGGGTTCTAGTGGGTGAGGAAGTGTTCCAGTGGGTGAGGCAGGGTTCCAGTGGGCGAGGCAGGGTTCCAATGGGTGAGGCAGGGTTCCAGTGGGTGAAGAAGTGTTCCAATGGGTGAGGCAGGGTTCCAGTGGGTGAGGAAATGTTCCAGTGGGCGAGGCCGGGTTCCAGTGGGCGAGGCAGGGTTCTAGTGGGTGAGGAAGTTTGCCAGTGGGTGAGGCAGGTTCCAGTGGCGAGGCAGGGTTCCAGGTGCGGAGGTCCAGGTGAGGCAGGGTTCATGGGCGAGGCAGGCGGTTCAGTGGGCGAGGCAGGGTTCTAGTGGGCGAGGCAAGGTTCAGTGGGCGGGCCAGGGTTCCGTGGGTAGGACGTGTTCGAGTGTGGGGCAGGGTTCCAGTGGGCGAGGCAGGGTTCCAATGGGTGAGCGGGTTCCAGTGGGTGAGGATTTCCAGTGGGCGGGCCGGGTTCCAGTGGGCGAGGCAGGGTTCTAGTGGGTGAGAAGTGTTCCAGTGGTCGAGGCGGTTCCCTGGGCGGGCAGGGTTCCAGTGGGCAGGGAGGTTCCAGTGGGCGAGGCGGGTTCCAGTGGGTGAGGCAGGGTTCATGGGTGGCATTGTTTCAGGGGTGAGCACGGGTTCCTGGGTGAGGCAGGTTCCAGTGGGTGTGGAGTGTTCCATGGGTGAGGCAAGTTTTCAGTAGGCGAGGAGGTTCAGTGGCGAGGCAGGGTTCTAGTGGCGTGAGGCAGGATCTCCAAGTGCGTGAGGCAGGGTTCTAGTGCTGAGGGCAGGGTTCCAGTGGGGAGGAAGTGTTCCACTGGGTGAGAAGGATTTCCAGTGGGTGAGGCAAGTTCAGTGAGGCAGGGTTCCATGGGGAGGAAGTGTTTCCAGTGAGATGAGGCAGGGTTCCAGTGTGTGGGCAGGGTCCAGTGGTGAGCTGGGTTCCAGTTGGGTGAGGCAGTGTTCAGTGGGTGAGGCAATGTTCAGTGGGGAGGTCGAGGCAGAGGTTCCAGTGTTCATGAGGCAGGGTTCTAGTGCATGAGGCAGGGTTCTTAGTGCGTGAGGCAGGGTGCTAGTGCGCGCGGTGTCTAAGTCGTGAGGCAGGGTCCAGTGTGAGGCAGGTTCATGGGCACGCCTCCACTGGGTAAGACAGACGACCTTTCAGAGGGTGAGATGATCTTTCCATGAAATGTTAACTTCATATTTTTTCCCACAGGACACGATAGTAGTTGGCTATCAGTATGTCACCTTTTCATACCACGAGGCTAAAACACCTCAAGAACTTATCCAGCCCGCAGTATATGGTGGTTTCTTCTTCCCCTCATGGACAACCTGGCGCTCTCTAGTGGACATAGGGTGCAATGTCATTATCGGAAAAAACAGTCGCACAGTAACTCTCCAACTCCTCGGGACAGGTGGCTAAAGGAACAGCATAGGGTCACAGAGCCAGAGGGAGGTGCGGCCCAGGGTGTGTATAGCAGGTTTAGTCATGTGTATATGTTTTGTTGTAATATGTTTATGTGTATGTGTATATTATATAGCTGTGTGAACGGCGATGCATCAGCTTAATGGGCTCCATGTGTAGGGATATCCAGGCAAAAAGTGACACATTGTGTGCTCATTTGCATGTCATTCTCCCAGAATCCCTTGCTGCGGTGTGAAGCACTGTAGGCTGGTGTAAATGGGAAAGGAGGGGGAGCCGGTCTAAACATGTGATGTGCTCACAATGAATATTGCTTTATATGGCATACTGCTGACGAGACCCGGCGTTGCCCGTGAAGTTAATTTCCCGCTAGGAAAAGGGGGGGGAGGGGAGGGGGGGGAGTGGACAGGGGGGGACAGGAGAGGGGGACAGTGGACAGGAGGGGGGGGACAGTGGGGACAAGGGAGGGGGGGGCACTGGAACGGAAGGGGAGGGACGTGGACGGAGGGTGGGGGAAGAGTGGACAGTAGGGGGGGAGGTGTGGACAGGGGGGGGGTGACAGTGACAGGAGGGGGGGTGAGTTGGAACAGGAGGGGGGGTGACATAGGGGGAGGGGGGGTCACGTGGACAGGAGGGGTGTATCAGTGGACAGGAGGGGGGACAGTGACGGAGGGGGGAGAGTGGACAGGAGGGGGAGAGGGAGAGGAGGTGGGAGAGTGGACAGGAGGGGGGTGACAGTGGAAGGAGTGGGGGGTGACAGTGGACAAGGGGGAGGGGAGGGGGACAGTGGACGGAGGGGGGACAGTGGACAGGGGGGCAGTGGGACGGAGGGGGGGGCATTGGACAGGTAGGGGACAGTGACAGGGTGGACGGGCGGAGGGTGGGGGCAGTGGACAGAGGGGGGGGGACAGTGACAGGAGGGGGGGACATGGACAGGAGGGGGGGACAGTGGACAGGAGGGGGGGGGACAGTGGACGGAGGGGGGGGACATGGACAGGAGGGGGGGGGACAGTGGACAGGAGAGGGGATGAACAGTGACGTGAGGGGGCACATTGGACAGGAGGAGGGGGGGACAGTGGACGAGAGGGGGACGTGGACAGAGGGGGACGGGCACATGGACCAGAGGGGGGGGGGGGCGGGAGCAGTGGACAGGAGGGGGGGGGGACAGGTGACAGGAGGGGGCGGGACAGTGGACAGATGGGGGGGCGGGACAAAGTGACAGAGAGGGGGGGCAGGACAGGAGACAGGAGGGGGACGGGACCAGTGACAGGAGGGGGACGGACAGTGTGACAGGAGGGGGACGGACAGTGGACAAGGGGGACGTTACAGTGGACAGGAGGGGGATCGACAGTGGACAGGAGGGGGGGGAACAGTGGACAGGAGGGGGGGACAGTGGACAGAGGTGGGTAATGGAACAGGAGGGTGAGGACAGATGGACAGGAGGGGGACGGACAGTGGACAGGGAGGGTGGGGTCGTGGACAGGAGGGGACTGACAGTGGACAGAGGATCAGGGGGGACGGACAGTGGACGTGAAGGGAGGGGGGGACAGTGGACAGGAGGTGGGGACGGGACAGGGGGGGGACAGTGAAAGGAGGTGGAGACAGTGTACAGGTATATGGGGGGGACCAGTTGGACAGGTGATTTGAGGATGGTTTGGCCCTTTTCCCGGGTATCGAGTTTGTTACATTGTCCATTCCCATGGTGTTGTTTTTTCCCCTTTTCCATTCCTTTTGCCACTGCCGTAATTTCCAAGTCGTTTGTTTTTTTCAATTTTGACATTTTAGTGGGTTTATACTTAACAGTTGAACAGTATTGTGTTTGTTTCCATTGGTACCAATTATGGTGTGTGACAGTGGACCAAGTAAAGGTAGGTGTAACAGTGGACAGTATGTATTTGGTTCATTTCACATTCAAGCGCGGGGGACGTAGAACAAGGCGGGGGGGACATGACATGATTGGTGTGAGAACATTTTGCTATGGTGGACGTGGACAGGATGGGGGGACAGTGGACATGGGGGGACAGTGGAACAGGAA
>WSYH01005175.1:0-46678 GCA_036426205.1 Ascaphus truei | reverse complement strand
CCCAAACCCCCCTCCCCCCGTGTCTACTGTGGCATGCGACGGCGGCGGCTATAGCCGCCGGCGCCGCTCCTAACACCCGCTGCTCCCCCACACACACCCGCTGTGACATGCTGCCCACACACCTGCTGTGACATGCGGCGGCGGCGGCGACAGCCGCCGGCGCCGCTCCTAACGGCCGCTGTTACCCCCCACACGCTCAGGGATGCCGGCGCCGCTCCTAACGGCCGCTGTCATGGGTATAGCAAGATGGCTGCCGCAGAGCTTCCGGTGCTGCGGGTGTAATAAGATGGCGGAAGCCCCGCAAGTACTCTGGCTGAGAGAGGAGGAGGAGCCGCTGCTCAGCCTCTCTCCTCCCTCTTCCCTACCTCCGCTTCCCTGTGTCCCGCTGACTAACGGGCGCCGCTCTCTTCACACGGCCGGCCGCTGCGCCGCTCCTAACGGCCGCCGTTCCCAGCTGCCATGCCGCGCATGCGCAGTTGTGATGGCGCCGCTGACGGATGCTACACATGTGCAGAAGCGGCTGGCAGCTGCGCCATTCCCCCCACACGTGCACTGCCATGCCGCGCATGCACTGTTCCCCGCGCCCGCTGACATGCCGCACATGCGGTAGTCATGGCGACGCTCACGGACGCCACATGCCTGCCTCCTGCTGGTAGCTCATCTCCGGGCCGGTCACCGACCCCCTGCCCGGCGGGATGTCTGTCGGACATGGAGACCCTGCTGGATATCTGGGGGGAGGCGGACGTGCCGGGATCCTGCCCGACCCGAGTCCCGGGATCCTGCTTCTCCCCCTGGACCCCCATGCAGGGGAGGTGAGCAGGCGGAGGAGACCTAGGAGCTGAGGGGGGCCGAGGAGGAAGACGAGGAGCCGCCCCACCCTGGGGAAGAGGGGGGCCCAAGTCATCCCAGGACAACTTCATAGGATGACTACAGGGAGGGCTCTTCCTGCTACACCGAGCACCCGATCAAGGTGGAGGAGGGGCCCAGCGTTGACATCCGTCATTCATATATACTCGTACTCTCCTCCTGTGTCACACACACGAGCACTCAGACACACACTGTCACACACAGACACGCACACAGTCGCGTGCGCACACAGTCGCGTGCGCACACAGTCGCGCGCGCACACAGTCGCGCGCTCATAGTCGCGCGCGCAGTCAGTCACGCGCGCACTCTCAGTCACGCGCGCACTCTCAGTCACGCGCACTCTCAGTCACACGCACTCTCAGTCACGCGCACTCTCAGTCACGCACACTCTCAGTCACGCACACTCTGTCACGCACACTCTCAGTCACGCACACTCTCAGTCAGTCACACTCTCAGTCACACGCACACACGAGGAATTCACACTTAGTGCAAATAGCTAATACAGGGGATGCGTGCCGAGCACGCGCATTCTAAGTCAAATTTATTTGCGTTTTGTCAATGAAATTGTATTTTGATTTTTAATTAAAACATCACCAACACAAATACAATTTCTGTGACAAAAGTCAAAGAAGTTTCACTTACTATGCGCGTGCACAGCACACACAGCTTTTTTTTAAATAAATCAGTTCTGTAGTATTAGATAATAGTAACTGTATTTAAAAACAAGAAGAAATAAAGAAAACCAGGCGCCAAATGTTCGTATGGAAAGTCCTGTGATCTTCAAAGAATCTGCATAAATGCTTGACAGGCCAGGAAACGAAAAGAGAAAAAACAAACACACATCATAGCGCACAACTGTTGGGTAAATCAGTATACACTATGTAACATATATAAATAAATGAACTCCTAGTGAACAAACTGTAAAACATACCTGTATATTTAATAAAATGATGAACTATGTCATGAAAGACAACACTGGTACAATGGAGGGCAGCTCGTCATCCGGAGATGGGAAAAATCAAAACCCTACTTACAACAAGCAAGGTTTTGGCAAGCGATGAACAAGCAGTGTCCTCACAACACAGGAGAGTGTCCTGGCAAGATGCAGGCTCTGCCGCCGGTATCCACGCCTTTATTTATTTATTATGTGGTTTCTGTTTGTACTAGACCAGGGGTGGGCAACCTATTTTTAATGTAGCCACAGGTGTGGCGAATTAGAAGTGAAAATAGCCACACCATGTAAAAATTGAGGTATTATGTTGCGCATGCGAAAATTTTAAACCACACACTGTTTGAACAAGTTTATAAATTCTCCCACCACAACCCCCTCATCCTCTCACCCCCTCCTCCTCTCACCCCCCATCTCATCCTCCTCTCACGCCACCACCACTACCCCCTTATCATCATCACTCACCCCCTCATCACACATCAATTTAACCCCCATCATCATCATCTCCCCCCAGCACCCTAGATCTCCCCCAGTCCTTTTCAGCAGTCCCCCTCATCATCAAGCACCCACCCCATATCTATGCGTAGGGCACATAGGAGGGTGCATAACACGCGGGGCGTAGGGCAGGGAACTGTGGTGGCGGGAGGGGGGTAACTCAGCAGCAGCAGTGGGGGCAGGGTGGATACCGCTGTGGGCAGGGCTTGTTGCAGCTGTGGGGGAGGGAGGTGGTCTGGGCAGCGGGAGGGGATGCTGAGGGCAGCATGGAGGGGATGATGAGGCAGCGGGTGAGGAGGATGATGAGGGCAGTGTGAGAGGGGGATGATGAGGGCTGCGTGAGGAGAGGGATGATGAGGGCAGCGGTGAGAGGGGATGATAAGGGCACAGCAGAGAGGTGAGGGTCAGGGCAGCGCGAGAGAGGAGGGTCAGGCACGCGCGAGAGGGGAGGATCAGGGCAGGCGAGAGGGGGGAGGGTCAGGACAGCGCAGAGGGGAGGTCAGGGCAGCACAAGAGGGGAGGGTCAGGGCAGCACAAGAGGGGAAGGTCGGGCAGCGCCAAGAGGGGAGGTCAGGGCAGCACAAGAGGGGGAGGGTCAGGGCAGCCAGCACAAGAGGGGACGGTCAGGCAGCGCAAGAGGGGAGGGTCAGGGCAGACAGCATGTGAAAGTGGAGGGTCAGGGGGATCTGGGGCAGCCTGAGAGGGGGTGTCTGGGAGCATGAAGCAGCATGAGTGGGGTCTGGCAGCAGGAGAGAACACTGTTCAGCAAGGGCTGAATGTAAAAACCCTTTAGATCATTAGAGTATTGTCAGGCTGATGCAGTTGCCAGAGTATGGGGATTATAAACAGTGGACAGTCAGGATAGGGAGGGTAGGTATTCCTGATAGAATGGAGGTCGTAACTCTGCAGCAGCACAGTCCTGGTAGTATACTTGCTCGACTTGTTAGGTTACCTAGAGGTCAAGACAGGTAGGGGGATGGGGGGGGGAAGTATCTCTCGCTCTCCCGCACTAGTAGCTGGAGTCCAGGAAAGGAGAGCGCGCCGGTCGGGATTTCCGCTTACAGACTGAGTGCGGCAGGGAGAAGCACAGGGTAGGGGATTTCTCTGCTTACAGCTGAGTGCGCACAGGGTAGGGGATTTCCCCTCCTAACAGCTGAGTGCTGCACTGGTAACTGGCCATCAGAGCACAGAGAAGCGCAGGGCTCGGGGTTCCCCTAATAACAGCTGAGTGCTTGTGTGGCGGATCGCCAGACTGTCCGCATAGGCGGCAGACAGCATGTCATGAGTGACGTCAGCGGACTGCCCTCACCACCCGGAGGTTTACTAGGTAGCAGGAAAGGGGGGAGGGGGGAGGGGGAAGGAGGAGGCTCCATTCGCCACAGTTTCACTGACAATTCGCCACAAGTGGCGAATGGCGACAGGGTTGCCCACCCTGGTACTAGACAGTAGGTACTAGGCAGCCTACCTTTATTTAAAGGATATTGTTTATTATTTGTTTTTTTTAAACTTTAGCGCTATAGTCACATTTTCTTTTGTTTTGTATTTAAAAACAAATTATTCAAATCTTAATGCCACTTAAGGGCGGCGTTTGAAAGCTCCTGCGCCCTGCGGGCCAATAGGGGGTCGTGACATCATCAGTTCGGCTTCCTATTGGCCCGCGCGTGACGCGGGAATTTGATAGTTTGCCTAGATACCGGTACCACCTTCAGAGAACTGTATCTTGGGAAGCAGGGGGTCTCCGGAGATCAAATTTTTGGTGTTCAGTCAGCTCCGGAAACTCTGCTTCAAATCTGTTAAAAAAAAAAATAATTTTAAAAAGCAGACATGAATTGCTCCTTTTAAGGGTCCTATGTAAATCTAATTGTATCTGGTAATTATTGTTCTTTTCCTTTATCTATTTGGCCAACGATAGCAGCACAATTAGTATAAACAAGAAAGCAACAAGTGTGGATTGGCAATTTACCTGCATATAGAAGAGGGTTCACACTCTTAGCACAAGAGACCCTAGGTAATGCTCTTAACCTTCCAAAATATTATTTTCAAACTTTAGCCACAGTTTAAAAAATCACAAAAAGTTTTATCGAACTTTTTAACTGAACATTTGCAGATAAAATGAACAATTTCGCCAGAAGCTCTATTTTTTTCACAATATTTAGCATCTGTACTAATTGGTGTAAATGATGCTTCCTATAATGCAGCGTAATGGGACACAGTATTAAATGACCATCAGTCTCTTACCACATCCCAGTATATGGATATCTTCTATTATGGAAGAGCCCTTGTGGTGACCGAACCGCTCAACCTAATATTCATATTAATGGAAATCAAAACAGGGTGCAAAAGGGATCAAATTCCAGTATTTACAAAATAGCTCCCGAGGAGATCAAAAAGACCCCTTCTAAAGAACTCAGGGACTAAAATACAAAAATAACAAAACTTTAATAACATCATAAATGAACACAGTGAATTATATACATGGTGAACAAGGTTAAAATCCTCCTAGGGGGCGTGGCCAAGGCACTGATCGGGGCGGTCGCATGTCGGCTCCTCAAAAAAAATAGACATTCTCGCATTAAAAAAAGGGCAAATCGACACAGACAACCCCAACAAAATACCCTGGATTTCCCTAATTAATAATAATAATATGTTCTTGTATAGCGCTGCTAGTTGTACGCAGCGCTTTACAGAGACATTTTTCAGGCGAGGTCCCTGCCCTGTGGAGCTTACAATCTATTTTTTTTGCGTCTGAGGCACAGGGAGATAAAGTGACTTTCCCAAGGTCACAAGGAGCCGACACCGGGAATTGAACCAGGCTCCCCTGCTAATTTCGGGGAGCTTGAGTATCCAGAGTCTCTAGACACCCGCCTTCGCTTCCGGAGCCCCTCCTGTACCCAAAGTAACACCCGGGAAGCTTCAAGGTTTACCCCTGCAAAAGTCCCACGAGACGCCCAAGATTGCCGCGGAATCACGCGGCCCCACTGACCTGCAACTCGAGCCCAGCGGACCATCCAGACATGGACGGGACCGTTCCCAGAAGTCGAGCTCCCCCAAGCAAGGCGTGCAGATCAAACGGGCTTCGGGACCAATCAGGTGAGCGTGGGGATCGCGGGGGAGGAGGGAAATAGCAACTGGTGCCACGCTAAGCAACGCGGGCCCCCCCGCATCAAAAGCTCCTAAAAATCTAATGGATCCAGGGGAGGGGGGGCGACCGAGACGTAAGGAAGAGTATCTCCCAGAGTCCCCCGGCCCGACACTGAAGGGAGCCCCGGCGGTCGACTATTGCATAACGAGAGTGTGACGGAGGCCCAGATAAGAATGGGGTGGCCATCTTACCCCAACTCCCTGCAGCAAGGCAACAGAGTAAGTGGAATCCCTCTGCTTCCCCCCTCCCCCCCCCCCCCCCCCCCCCCCCCGGCTAATCACTAGATTGTACCCTCAGGCGGCAGTTGAGCACAACTGTCAAAAGCCTCGGCAGTGAACGGAAGGCTGGATCCAGGGTCTACCCAGGGTGTCCCCCTTGCCCAAGATTGCCACCTCAGGCTTCTAGGACACGGAGGGAGGCCGAGACAAAACTTAGGCTAGCTCTGGGGGAGAGGGGGAGCGAGCAAGGGCTGATAACCCCATAACTCACAACCCTCCAAATTGGCCCCCAAAACTTTAACAGAGAGTCTGCAACCTGGGACACATTCCATCTGTGGGAGCACCTCCCCCTCCCCCCCCCATGCTGTAGATCAAAGGGGCCTATCACCTATATGGCACATTGGCGGGCCTTGGAGATGATAATCACATAAACTATGAACTCCGCCCCAATAGTAAGATTTACACAACCAAAGCTGTACCAAACTACTCTGAACTTTACCTTTAACAATCTAAGATGGCCTCCTTCTCAAAAAAAAAAAATAATACCCCTAGTGCCCTGGGCTCCTATTTCCAGAAGCAGGAGGACACCCACTTAGCGCGGGCCACAGGGCCTACCCTCGTAGGCGGCTCGGACATGGAGCAGGAGCCCAGGGAATTCCGGAACTCCCAAACTGCAAACAAGTCACCAGGCAAGACTTCCTAGAACTCTACGGGAACCTGACAGCATTCCTAAAGAATGAGATAGGAGAAGTAAAAAAGGAAGTGTCCTCACTGGGGGAGATAACTGTACGATAGAAAGGAAACTAGATGAAATGATCAGGAGCCAAGAGGACTGGGTCAAAGTGACCAAAGAATTAAGAGAACGTGTAGATGACCTGTCACACCAGCATGAGGACATGGAAAACTGAGAGCAGCAAAATAGTGAGGGGCCTACCTGAGTCAGAACTGGAGCCAGAGGCCTTCATTTCTACGATATGCTGGTGCTGTGTAAAAGGTGTCCCTCGGGAACTTCAAAACCCTCCGGAATTTCTGACTGACCTTGTACGATGTCTTCAAAAGTGTTAGCGGAAATTATACATGATGGGGGAAGTATGGTTTCTTCTCGGTCCACAGCCTTGTCTTCAACGAGAAATTGGTGAGAGAGAGCATTTGCCTTCACATTTTTAGACCCTGATTGATATGAAATAATGAAATTGATGCAAAAAAAAAAAAAAAAAAGTGACCTTCTTATGATCCGTCAGGATACTTGTATACTAGTTAGGTACCCCCGCTACAGCTTGTAGTGAAGGGAATGGTGCTTTGAGGGGCAAATTAAGAGTAATACTGAAGACACACAGAACCCCTATATAGCACTCTCTTCCTATGTGAGATGGTGAATGAGTTAAAACATATTTATTCAAAAACTAGGTTAAAACAATGGGGTTTAAAACATGTATGAAATAGTACCAGGTGTTTTGTAGACTCTTGGGGTAGGTTACTCCAGAGGAGTGTCAATAGGATATTAAAGTCCAGTGTTAGTGAACTCACTGGCCCTAGTAACCTTCGTATAGAGCGGTTAGCTAGAGGTTGGTGTTGTGTAGGAACGATAATAATGACCATACTGTATATGTAATGCCACAGTAATTGAGTGCTAATTAGGTGCACAAATATACAGAACCTATCACTGTGCTGCTTGGTACTGCAGTCAGTTAAAGGTATAATTGTATTGTTGTACAATTATTGGTAGGTGTACACAAAATATTTTTACTAACGCCAACTAGGATTACTGTAGTTGTGCGTGAGTACAAGAGATAGGCAATTTGTTATAACGTGTGAACAGTGGATCTGGAATATGCAGATCCTAAGTTGACACTAGTACTCAGGATATAATTACTGATAGGAGTGAAGGCACTGCTGAAACTCCTATAGAAACAGATTAGGAGTAACTGCTAAATGCTGCACCTTATAGGACCAGTTAACAGGTTAATAATTTAAAACCTTTTCCTAGTTGATGCAGCACTCCTCCATTTATGGTGAGGAACTGGCACTCCAGATGTTAATTGCTGGATAGGGTACTGTTAGCTAGTGAGGTAAAATCCTTTAACTCAATGTAATGGTCGGATAATAGCAGGGTAGTACTCCCTTATATATAAATAGTATTGTGCCAGATGAATAGATCGTTCCCTTATGATGGCTCACAAGACCGTCAGGTCTGTTTAGAGCCCGTATTTGTGCCGCAGCTGAGCCACGCTGACTTCCTCTAGTTGCATAGAGTCAGCGTCTGTGAACGAGGGCTCTGCGCGTGCACGTGACTGTGTGGTGCCGAAGCGCGCGTTTCGCGAGTATGCTTTTTCAAGGCCAGTGTTCGGGGGGTATCCCATGTAGCCAGAAGGTATTTATAGCACTCGAATTAAACTCATGTAACCCCAGTGGTAGTTAGCACATGCGCAATGAGAGGCTGGTCTGTGTTACTCGTCGTAGCCAGCATTGTGTCAGTCTAAGTGTCATGATTGATGGGAGCTATGGCATGTTGCTATAATCATGGTTGCTAATTGCAGTAGGATGTTTGAACTAGTTATTATTTATAAATAGTAGATAGTGGCTCTCACTAGTGTGCCACTAAAGTGATAAGTAAATAAACTAATTTGTTGTCTGTTAATGTGTCCTTCTTGTCTAAAGTTTATTGACAGTTTTATCTCTTGTGATGGTAATATTGGCAGAATTGGGACAGGAGAGTGAGTCCTCAAGGGGTGACAGATCACTTATAATAGATGATTGTAGTTAATATTGTAGAATGAACTGAGAGAGATTATATGAAGGGACTGAAGACAAAACCTTCATTGAGGCCTTTAGGTGTTAATGCTTGTAGGGTATGAATCCAACGTGCTTCCTTCTGTAGTAACACTGTGTCTACATCACCTCTCCTTTGGCCTAGAGAAAATTAGTCAATGCCTGTAAATGTTATGGATTTGATGTTACCATTTTGACAAGAGTTTATATGTCTTGCCACTGGTGTATCTACATTGTTGCGTATGGTACCTATGTGTTCTAGTACACGCTGTTTGAATTGACGTTTAGTTTTCCCTATGTAGATTTTACCACATTTACAGAGTCCTTGGTATATGACTCCTAAGGTTTGGCAACTGATAAATTTCCTGATCTGATAAGTTTTAGAGTGTTCCAATTTTGGAAAGTTTTAGTGGTGATGATGTGTTGGCACGCTTTACAGTGTTGGCATGAAAAGCTGCCCTGTGGTTTCGGTGGTAGCCATGATCGTATGGGTGTCTCCGTATAGTGGCTGTGGACTAGGATGTCTTTGAGGTTTTTACAGTAGCTCTTCTGCTTACCATGGAAGGGAATGTCGGAATGACTTTTCTGATATCCTCGTCCGCCAGAAGAATGTGCCAGTGTTTATGGAGAACTTCCCTGGCCAGATTCCACTGTTTGTTAAACGTTCCAACAAAACGTATCACTTTTTTCTCAGTAGTTGATCTTTTATCTAAGAGGAGGTTTGCACGTGGAGAGTATTTCGCTCTCTTGTAAGCTGTCTTTATGCTTTTGTTGCTATACCCTCTTTCTTTAAAGCGTTGGGTCATAGCTGTGGCCTGTATTTCAAATTCTGCGACGGTACTGCAGTTTCTCCTAAGTCTTAGGAATTGGCCTTCAGGTATGCCCTCAATTAAGGTTCTGGGATGGTGGCTTGAGGCCTCTAGAAGGTTGTTGGTAGCCGTTGGTTTACGGAAGACTGTTGTCTCTATCAAATTATCCGTCCCTCGTGATAGTTGTAAATCCAGAATGCAAATAGAGTTCTGATTATATTCCAGAGTGAGATGTAGGTTCAATTGATTATGGTTTAAAATTTCAATGAATTCTTTTAGTAATGTGGTGGTGCCTTGCCATAACATGAACACGTCATCTATGAAACGTGTCCATAGTATGACGTGTGACGTGTAGTGTTCCATTTCTTCTGTAAAGACATATTTTTCCTCCCACCATCCTAGATACAAATTCGCATAGGATGGTGCACACTTCGCCCCCATGGCCGTTTCCTGTATTTGATGATAGATCTTGCTATTGAACAGGAAATAGTTCCTAGTGAGGACAAATGTGAGAAGATCTATTACAAATTGGCTATGGGTGGCGAAGTGTTGTCCTCTTGTCTGCAAATAGTGCATGATAGCTTCTAGACCTATGTGGTGAATAATACTAGTGTAGAGTCCCTCTACATCTAGACTGACTAAAATGGTGTCCTGTGTAATGACTATGCTTTCTAGTCTCTGAAGGACATATTTTGTGTCCTTCAGATAGGATGGTAATGATGCCACAAAAGACCTCAAGATTTGGTCAACGTAGCTGCTTGCATTTTCGGTGACATTGCCCACCCCGGAGACTATGGGGTGGCCAGAAGGAGGTGTTTTGCGTTTGTGTATCTTAGGAATGCTGTAGAAGGTTGCTATTCTTGGGTTTTTGTTTAGGATGAAGTCATACTCCCTTTGGGTAATGACCTTATTTCGTAATCCTCTGTCCAGGGTAGAGCGCAGCTCTTGAATGTAATCAAAAGTGGGGTCCCTTGTAAGGACTTCATAACAATTGCTATCAGACAGGAGTCTTAGATTCTCAGCTTTGTAGTCAGATGTATTTAATATGACCAGGTTCCCACCTTTATCTGATGGTTTGATTGTTATGGACGTGTTAGATGATAGTTCTGTAAGGGCATTTTTGTCAGGATTGGTTAGGTTATCAATCATTCTGAACTTGGATAGGTTTTCAAGATCTCTAGTTACGAGATCACAGAACACGTCTATATTAGCAAACTTGTCACTGTATGGTAGGAACTTTGATCTAGGTCTAAGTGTGGTGAATGGCCCTTCTCCTGGGTTTCTATCTGATTCCTCCAGAAGGGAAGAGAGGTCATTTAGGGCTTCTGATTCTTGTAGGCTAAGTGGGGGAATATCCAGGGATTGAGCTATCCTTTGGTCTCGTAAGCGGTGGAATTTGTGAAGTTTCAATTTTCTACTGAAAAGGTTCGTATCCTTCACCCATTCAAAGATATCTATATTTGACGAAGGTGAGAAGGACAACCCTTTATTTAGTAGAGTAATATGGTCTTTAGTGAGTGCAAAATTGGAAAGGTTTACTATTATAGACTTAGCAAAGTCCATAGATTGTTCTAGTACCTTTGTTGTTTCCCTTTCTTTTTGCTCTGTGCTTGTTGGTTGTTGCTTCTCAAAACTCTTCCCTTTTCCTCTTCTGGTCTTCCTCGGCCTTTTGGCCCTGTTAATATGCCTCTCTGCTGATCTAAAAAATGTGGAACCAGGGATGTGAGGAATGAACCTGATGTGCCTTCACCACTATCTTGTCTAGCTTCGTCTGTGTCTGAGGTTTCCCACTCTGTGGACGAATCCTGTTGCTCTGCTGCTCTAGGTATATATTTACCCTTCTTGGCAAATTTGTATCTAAATATTTTTCCTTCTTTGAAATCTTTCTTATCCCTTTCGAACTCTCTTCGTTTTCTTTCTTTCAACTCTGCTGTAAATTTAGATATATTTTATTCTTATTTACTCTCTAGTTCATCAAACTTATCATCTTTCCAGTTTGGTACCTCCTTAAGTTTAGTCTCTAAATCTGTACTGAATGCTTCAAGCCTTTCTTTCTGATGTTCCACTAGTAACTGCATGAGCATAACCGAACAATTGCTTTAGCACTAGCTCCCATGAACGGTGAAATTCTTGATCAGTTATGTAATGTGCTGGTGCAATGTTAGCTCTAAGGCCTCTTGGTATGATTTCTGCTTTGAGATAGTTTTCAAAGCTGCTAACCTCCCACCAGGTTTTGAGGCGAAGTTTGAGAGTTTTATCTAACTCTGTAAAGAAATTAGAGACATTAGGTTTTTTGTTGATCTCTAGAGGTACGTTGTCTGATGAGAACAGACTTTCTGCTTCAGTCTACCAATCTTGATAATTAGGTAAAGTGGATAGGATACCAGACATTATATGTAGGGTGTGCGAGCTGGGGGCAGAAGTGGGGCAAACTGAACCCCTAGGCCAGATACTTGTATACTAGTTAGATACCCCTGCTACAGCTTGTAGTGAAGGGAATGGTGCTTTGAGGGGAAAATTAAGAGTAATACTGAAGACACACAGAACCCCTATATAGCTCTCTCTTCCTATGTGAGATCCGTCAGGATAGTAACAGGATTTTCTGTGCCCTCAAGCAAATGTCTCCATTCCTCCAAGGCCATTTTGATGGCCAACAGCTCCCGGTTGCCAATGTCGTATTTCTGTTCGGCGGGCAAGAACTTCTTGGAAAAGAAAGCACAAGGGTGTCATTTAGCGTGCAGAGTCTTCCATTGGGACAACACCGCTCCGGCCCCGACATCAGAAGTGTCCACCTCAAGAGTAAAGGGTAACCCCGGATCAGGAGGCACGAGCACAGGAGCTGATACAAAGGCTGTTTTCAGCCTCTCGAAAGCGTGGGTGGCTGCCAGAGACCACAGTGCTGGGTCGGCTCCTTTCTGCATCAATGCCGTAATGGGCGCTACAACAGACGAAAAGTTCTGTATGAACCTCCGATAGTAGTTGGCGAAGCCTAGGAACCGTTGTATGGCTTTCTGGGTTGTGGGACGAGGCCAATCTATAACCGCTTCACTTTGGCTGAGTCCATGTCTAGGCCCATATCGGAGATGATGTAGCCTAAGAAGGATGTCATGGTCTGATGAAACGGACATTTCTCCAATTTCCGAATAGGTGATTCTCCCGTAGGTGTTGGAGTACCTGTTTGACATCACACGCAAGCATCCTGGCAGTCTTGGAGAACATTAGTATATCATCTAAATGGACAATGGCGTATTGGTCGAGAAGATAGCTAAAGACCTCGTTGACAAAGTCCTGGAATACCGCGGGGGTATAACAAAGTTCAAATGGCATGACAAGGTATTTGTAATGCCCGTCCCGGGTGTTAAACTCTGTTTTCCACTCATCACCCTGCCGAATTCTTACCAGATTGTAAGCTCCTCGTAAGTCTAACTTGGTGAAAATGGTGGAACCCTGGAGTCTGTCGAAGAGTTCGGTAATTAGAGATGGTCTGAGAGATCCCTCTTTTTTCTTTACAAAGAAAAAACCTGCACCTGCAGGGGAGGAGGACTTCTGGATAAATCCCCTTTGTAGGTTCTCTTGGATGTGCTCTTTCATTGCCTTGGTCTCTGGAAGTGACAATGGGTAAGAACATCCTCGCAGAGGTGCTGAACCGGGCAGTAGATCAATGGGACAGTCGAATGACCGGTGGGGTGGCAACACCTTGGATTGAGCCTTGTTGAATACGTCCTGAAATTAAGAATAGATAGTAGGCAGATGCGAAGTTACCTGTTTGGGTACAGAAACCCAGCATAGGCTTTTGGGCGGCAAAGAGCAGTTCTGCAGGCAGTGAGGAGCCCATAGGAAAGGCTGTGCTTCAGTCCAGTCTATTCAGGGTTATGCAACTGAAGCCATGGTAGTCTCAGGATGACGTCGAAGGTATGGGTATGAATGACGTCCAATTGGATCCTTTCGGTATGAAGCTCTCTTGTATGCAACTGAAAAGGAATAGTTTGAAGAGAAATAAAAAGGTGGGTTGTAAGGGTCGGCCATCAATAGCCTCCAGCTCTACAGGGCGACTCTTGCGTACCAAAGGGATTTTATTTTTCTCCGTGAATCCCTGGTCAATGAAAATCCCACCTGACCCAGAGTCCAGAAAGGCCCGAGTGGAGTCCTTGAAGGAGTCACCGGTAAGAGTGATAGGTATCAAAAGCATGGTTTGCGTCTTGGGAGGGGAGGCAGATAATGTTCCCAGAGTGATCCTCCCGGCTCTCACTGAAACTTGGCGATTCCCGACTTATGGGGACAGGTGATTACTGGGTGTCCGACATTACTGCAATAAAGACAGAGGCCGGCATTACATCTGCGTTGTTTCTCACCGAGCAATAGTTTGTTGCCTCCGACCTGCATGGGTTCTTCCAGATCCGTAAGAGGAGGGTAAAGGGCCCCGGTGAAATGATCATGAGGAGATTGCATACAGTAACTTGCTTACGACGATTTCTTTAGGCCTTTCTCTCTTGTAACCTCAGATCCACTCAGATTCACAGGCCGATGAGTTCCTCTAGTTCCTTGGGGCGTTCCAGTGCCACAAGCTCATCTTTAAGGCTCTCGGACAGACCTTGCTAAAATGCTACTGCCAATGCCTCATCGTTCCAGCTGGTTTCCGGGGCTATGGTCCCAAATTCGTCTGCATACGGGCCACGAGACGATTGCCTTGGGTCATATGAAAGAGAGATGAAGCAGCTGTTACCTTGCGTCCGGATGTGTTGAATACTCTGCAGAACTCCTTGGTGAAGCGGGCTATGTCACATGTGAGGTCCGGCCTTTGTTCCCAGATGGGTGAAGCCCACGTGATTGGTCATCAATGACCAGGGAGATGATAAAGGCCACCTTGGATCGCTGGGACAAAAAGCGGGACATTGATTAAGAAACCCGCGACAACCATGTGGTTCGCCACCATTGCGGTTCGATGTAGGAAGTCGGGGTTCGGAGGCTGCTTCATGGGAACGGTTGCGGGAGCAGGCACCGCTGAGGGAACAGAATCAACAGGGGTACATTTTGCCTGATCAGTAATAGTTTGAACTGTCAGTTGGAGCAGCTCCATACGTTGACTATTCTGGTCTAGATATTTCTCCAATTTGTCAAACATGTTTGATTGCATGTTCAAGACTCGACCCACCTCAGCGGGGTCCATGTTTGTGGGGCTGAGCATGCTGTAATGGGTGCTCACCACAAACAGGATGGGACCATGAGGCTCAGGTGGGTATGTGTCTAAAGTGCAGAGGGGTAGTCGTGTAGCTGGGTCAGGGTAGGTGAGGTCAGAATGGTTGTGATACTCGCCGTGGTCTGGGATTGGAGAATCGGATGGTCGCTGTGCGTAGCCGGGGTCCAGGAGTAGAGAAGGTGGGAGTCCAAATGCAAATCGAGGTCAAGTGTCATAGATGGCAGAGGTCCAGGTACAATCCAAGGTCAGGATACTACGAGAAGGCATCAGGCAGAATGCACAAGGTAAATGAAAGGCAGCAGGGTGCTTGAGGCAAGCACTACATCACAAATGAAGGTTATGCTCAGCCAACTTGCAACAGGGAAGGCTTAGCATATAAGGGGCTGATAGCCAATGGAAAGACTGGATAGCTTGGATAGCCAAGCTGTGAGTAATGAGTAATTAGACATTCTGTCCACTGGTAAGCAGGGGAGGAGTGTTACGCAGGTGTGGGGTAATTGGAGATGGCATTAACCCTATGGGTCTCCCTGGTAACGGGACACCGGCGCGTAGTCAGCTGAGCATGGGGAATGTTCTCCGTGGCATCAAAGGACATGCCGCAGGGCTGAGCCTAAGCCCGATCCTGGTAGGGGTAGCGCGGTGCTTGCGCCTAGCTTCTGTGTGAGGGTACACCAAGGAGGGGGTTGCCTAGACCCTTACTGCAAGTAAGAGCTATGTTGGGGCGTACCCTGATGGGAAATTCAGGAAGCGTTTACCCTTCTAGCTGCACAAAGTATACTAGGGACAGGCCCCTGATTCGGGCTCTGGGAAAACTCTGCTCTTCCAGGAACTGTTACTGCCTAACGTGTGTTCTTTTGACTCTCCATGGAGTATAGAATGTATACACGGCGATGTAAAACGCTATCCGACGGCCAAATCCGGCTACAGGTAAAAGGTCAGGAGGCCTACCTCGAAGTAGGAGTCGCTCCTTGGCTCCCTGTCCCCATTGTGCTCTGGAAAGGGCACTGGCCTTTCTTTTCAGACCTAATGGCTCCAGTCTCTCATGGGGAGCCTTATTCTATGGCTCAGGAGAACCCTGGCAAACTGTTCCCCTTCCCGCAGACCTTTTTTTCCGGTAGACACCGGGTTCAAAAGACTCGGAAGCAAAGACGCTCTGACAAACAGGACTGGTTGCAGAAATCTGGATCTCAAGGTGACCATTCTAGTAGCCAGAAGAAACAAGTGATGGCTGGGGATGGCCAGAGGGAGGGGGATATGGGCCCTGGAGATTTACCAGACCTATACCTCCATGATTTTCGCCAGAGGCAAAGGGAAGACCCAGTCCTTGCTAGACAGTATGATAAAGTGGTAAAAATTGATGAGCAGATATTGAATGCACAGGGGGTGATAGTATTGCCCCATTTTGAATTATCGAATGATATCCTGTATAGGGTGAATAGGCAGACACAAACAGGGGAGGTCACAAGACAGATATTGGTTCCCAAGGCGTTTGTTAAGTCTATGTTCACTCTAGCCCATACTGTCCCTTGGGGTGGTCACCTGGGCAGGGATAAAACATTGGACCGTATTTCGTTCCAATTCTATTGGCCAGGGATGCATAGTGATATTGCGAAGTTATGTGCGGCATGTCCGGAGTGCCAGCTAACTAGTCCGAAGGGACAAAAACCAGCCCCTTTGGTTCCTCTACCCTTGGTGTCAGTTCCCTTTGAGAGGATTGGGGTAGACTTGGTAGGACCTCTAGAACCTGCTGCGAAAGGACACAGGTTTATTCTTGTAATATTTGACTATGCAACAAGATATCCTGAGGCGTTCCCCCTGAGAACAGCAACGGCGAAGCAAGTAGCCAAAAAGTTGTTGGAGCTGTTCTCACGGGTTGGACTTCCCCAGGTTATGTTGACAGACCAATGTACAAATGTTATGGCTAAACTGATGCAGGATGTCTTAAAATTACTAGAGGTCAAGTCTGTTCGGACATCGGTCTACCATCCACAGACTGACGGATTGGTGGAAAGATGTAACCGAACTCTAAAAGGGATGCTGAGAAAATTTGTAGATTCAGAGAACCTTTTCTGCTGTTTGCAGTGCGGGAAGTTTCCCAGGCCTCCACGGGATTCTCTCCATTTGAACTGCTTTATGGCCGCCAACCCCGGAGTATCCTAGACCTCCTAAAGGAGTCCTGGGAGGAACAGCGGTCCCCTTCTAAGAATACCCTGCAATATGTATTGGACCTTAGGAAGCGCCTAGATGTGGTCGGGCATTTTGCTAGGGAAAATCTTAGATCAGCCAAGGACAGTCAGGAGACACATTACAATCAAAATGCTCGTATGAGAGTGTTTCACCCAGGAGATCAGGTGATGTTGTTGTTACCCAGTCGTGAGAGCAAACTCCTAGCCAAATGGCAGGGCCCATTCGAAGTACTCCGCCGCACGGGTGATGTGGATTACGAGATCGCTCAACCAGGGTCCAGGAAGGGTAAACAAATTTACCATGTGAACTTGCTGAAAAATTTACCATGTGAACTTGCTGAAACCCTGGAAGATGCAGCGGTCTCTATTCATCCACCCGGTGGAGGAGGAAATGGACTTGGGTCCTCAGCCCCCACGGGAGAACATCGTGGGTGACGATAAAATCCCAATGGGTAGACAGTTGTCCTCTGAACAAAAAGGGGACTTGTTAGAAATAATTACTGTCGCGGCCAAGTTTATTTGACCATTTACCTGGTCTCGGCCGGGACAGTAACCGGGCGCGCGCCGTGGTGTCCCGGGCGCGCGCCGAAGCCTCGGAGGAGCGGCCCTCCGATCGGGGCTTCCCCCTCCCCTCTCCGGGTCCGCCGGGTCCCCCGGAACCCCCCACCGCCGTCCCCCACATCGCGGGACACCAAGGCTCCCTCGGGGAGCCCTGGGCACGCGCGCAGGGGGCACAGGCACCCGATGAAGCGTGACCGTGCATCGGTGACGCACGGCACGCCGAGGGGATTCGGCTAGCAAGCCAGGACATCTCCCGGCTTGCGGAACTAGCCGAGTTCAAATAAAACGTGTCGCCTCTGTACACAATTCCATTATGTTTTTTTCTGATTTGCCAGGGCAAACTAATTTAATTTCACATGTGATCGAGACAGCACCTGGGGTAAAAGTACGTTCCCGTCCTTATAGGTTGCCTGAAAGTCGTAGGGCCCTTGTAGAGAAGGAGGTACAAGAAATGTTACACTTAGGAGTGATTGAGGAATCATGCAGTGAGTGGTGTAGTCCACTAGTTATGGTCCCTAAACCCAATGGGAAGGTAAGATTTTGTGTGGACCTCCGAAAGGTCAATGCGGTATCCAAGTTTGACGCATATCCGATGCAAAGGGTGGAAAAGTTAATTGACGTCCTTGGTAACGCGGAATATATATCCATGCTGGACTTAACAAAAGGATACTGGCAAATACCTTTAGAGGAAAAGTCCAAGTGCAAAACAGCCTTTGCCACTCCCATGGGTTTATACCAATTTGTGACAATGCCATTTGGACTGCATGGAGCCCCAGCCACATTTCAGAGACTCATGGATAAAGTGTTGAGACCCCATAGGGCTTATGCCGCAGCCTACCTAGATGACATTGTCATTTATAGTAAACACTGGCGGGCCCATCTGAATAGTCTGAAAGCGGTCCTCAAATCTCTAAGAGAGGCAGGACTCACAGCCAACCCTAATAAATGTGCCTTAGGTAAGGCAGAAACCAAATACTTAGGGTATGCAGTGGGAGGTGGAAAACTAAGGCCACTAGCCGACAAGGTAGCTGCCCTGAAAGAAGTTCCGACCCTCCAAACAAAAACGCAGGTACGCTCTCTGCTGGGTTTAGCAGGGTACTATCGGCGGTTCATCCCCAACTACTCGGAAGTTGCAGCCCCATTAACGGACCTCACAAAAAAGTGTGCCCCTACACGAGTGGTATGGTCAAGGGAGTGTCAGAGAGCCTTTGAGGACATAAAAAGGTGTCTATCAGAGGGTCCCATCCGTAGAAGCACCAGATTTAAACAGGCCTTTTGTAGTGCAAACCGATGCATCAGAGATAGGGCTAGGGGCAGTGTTGTCACAACAGTTTGAGGGAGTGGAACATCCGATCCTTTTTCTAAGTAGAAAATTGTTCCCGAGGGAAAAAAACTACTCAGTGATTGAGAAGGAGTCCCTCGCAGTAAAGTGTGCAATCGAGGCTTTGAGGCATTACCTGGCAGGAGTCCATTTTACTCTGGTGACGGACCATGCTCCATTAAAGTGGTTAAATAGTATGAAGGACTCCAATGCTAGATTGACCAGGTGGTATATGGCCCTCCAACCCTTCTCATTTGAGATTCAGCACAGGCCTGGAAAAGAAATTCAAATGCTGACTTCTTTTCTAGAGAAGGGGTGGATGATCGGGCTTCAGCCGTGCGTGGCCCCAGCCACACACTAACAGGGGAGGAATGTGACAGGGTGAATGAACGTCACCAGCCATATACCTGGCAAACCTATGTTTAGGCTTGCAGTGCATCAGTGACGAGGTTACGTTTCAGTTGAGAAGGGCTGCTTAATTAGTCTGACCCCAGCTGCATAATCAAGGTGTTTTAAAACCCCCAGGCTGTACAGCAAATGCAAGCTAGCTGGTCAGGAGACAGGACTGAAAGACTGAAGAGATTACTGCTAAAAGGTCTGTTTTCAAAGTACATGTGTGATGAACTGTCTGTGTCCTGTATGCTGAAGAGAAGCTGGCATATTTTCTATGCTGAAGAGAAGCTATTTTGTTTTTGTCTGCTGAA
Source organism: Ascaphus truei (assembly GCA_036426205.1). Taxonomy (NCBI): domain Eukaryota; kingdom Metazoa; phylum Chordata; class Amphibia; order Anura; family Ascaphidae; genus Ascaphus; species Ascaphus truei. The sequence goes on along the minus strand of WSYH01005175.1, from coordinate 27,460 downwards.
GAGAAGCTATTTTGTTTTTGAATGCTGAATAGAAGCTATTTTGTTTTTTTGTGCTGTATGTTTTTAAGGCTCAATAAATAAGCCTTATCAAGAGAACCCGCGTGTGTGGTTGCATGTACCCTGCAACACCCCCCTAACCCAGAAGATAGGTAGGGAACACCTCCTTTGCGGGAATGATGTTACCTGAACATTGAGGGACTGCGGATCAGGTAAGATCCCAGGCGGGATTGCTGCTTTAGATATTGTGAAGCGGGGACGTCCAGACACTGGTTAAGGGGTTCAGGAAACTACAGGTAGTCACACACACACACAAACGTAGAAAGGACTAATTGTAGTAAAGTATAAATGTAATACAATAAATAAATGTATGTCAAAAACAAATGTAGTTCTTACTAGGAATGTTTTTTTTTTTTTTTAAGCGGGGCTATGGGCGGGGCTAGGTGGCGAGTAGATTTTTTGGTGATTTGTCAAGCACTGCTAATACCCCTTGACAAATACAGTCGTAATATGATTCCCTGAAGAGTGCAGTTTACTAGAGACCTTTCTGACCCCTCGGGACATTTTGTATTTATGAGATATCTTCCCTATGCTCTTCACTATCATCTCATTATTATGCCCGACAGCTGATCCCATGGATCACACATATATTTACCACCCATAACATCTGTATACATCATTTTATGGAAGCATTAAATGAGCTTAAACAAAGTTTGTGTATGCAATTCCTGCTGTTTCCCTTCCTCTCCCTGTCAGGCATGAGGTGGCATTAATCGGTGCGCTTAAACAAAACCACAACTACAATTCCTGATTAATAAATGTAGCTCAACTACACAACACATGGGAAAGTACAGCCAATAGGGCTGCTAGAATCTCCTGAGGGGAGATTGGAACTTTGGGTGTGCTTGAAGTTTGAGCTGACAGTTAGGAGAGTGGCAGTGGGAGCTGGGACAAGAAAGGAGTAAGTTATATGTGCAGATGTCAGTGGCACCTGCACTGGGCCAGATACCCCCTATTATGCCCCAATTAGGCCCTGACTCCCTCAGATAGGGACCCTGCCCTGCTTAGCAATATTAGTGTTAGAGAGACGCCAGATCGCCCTACATTAATAATTGTTTACGGTGGTACAATCCATGAGGGACCCACCTAACGTAGAGGCAGATGGTTCGTCATATCAGCATCGGATCTGTGGATCCCAGCATCGTGGCATCAGTACCCAACGCATCAGTGCACCAACTCAAACACTATAGTGGGGCAGCGCTGTCACACACACATTGGGTGGGGCAGCGGAGCATTGGAGGGTACGGCCGTGCGTGGCCTGGTTGGTGTTAGATATATATATATCATAGGTTATTTATGTTCAGTAAAACTGTTATCGTTCATAAGTGTGTTTTTTTCAACCAAAAATGTTTTTATTGAGCGCATGGTACATTCATTACAGTAGCTCCCAACCCAATGTCGTACATATATGTAACCATGACTACTCGTTTTTTATATATAAATCAAAACTGACTTACTGGGGAGACACACTGACGAACACGACCGTAGACAAGGAACATATAGGTGGGGGGGAGGGGGAAAGGGGAAAATGCAGCAGTCCCTAGTTGTTATCGGTTCTCCAGAGCATCGCAGGAAGAGCCCAACGTTGGTGGCCCCTGGGATGGGGTGTCAATGTGACGGTCCCAACCTTCATCTGCCCGTGTGACTATGCTGAGACTATCCATCCGGCCCTTCTATCTGTCTGGCCTAGCGTTTTGTCTCGTTTGAGTAGTTTGTATACGTCAGTCTAGTGTCTCCCAGCATCAAAGGAGAATGCGTCAATGACTATTAAAGCAATATGTTAGAGGCACTGACCCCTGGGATATCCATTTGGGCCAACCAAGGCGTCCAAACTTTTAGGAAATTTGTGCCGGTGTCATTAACCAAACTTGTTAACTGCTCCATCCGGCAAACATACCAAATTCTATTCCTGATTTGTGGGATATTAAGTACTTCGGGCTGCTTCCACAATGCTGCGATTTCGCACCTCAGGGCGGTTGCAAAATGTGCAATTAATTTGTGCGCCAATCTGTTTAGCCCCTGGGTGCGTCTGGCCAGCAGAACCAACCAGGGGTCCAAAGGGACCGCGCAACCGAGAATTCTCTGGAGCAAATTCCTGATGTCTTCCCATATTGGGATTAACTTGGGGCAACCCCACAGCATGTGCAGCAAGTCTGCCTGTTCCCCACATTGTTTGGGGCACAATGGGGGGTAATTCTTGAAAAACTTAGATAATCGTAGTGGGGTCAGGTACCATCTCATTAGGACTTTATACGAATTCTCCTTTAATGTGGTACATATAGAACTTTTAGATGCTGCTGTAACTATATGGTTCCAGTCCTCGTCCTCTAACATCGCTCCTAAGTCCCGCTCCCAGTTGGCTCTGTAACTCAGCACCACGTCATCGTCAGTCGCTGGGGAGGCCACCTCTCTGTATATACCAGAGATAAGTCCACTGGTAGCTGTCCCTCTGGAGCAGAGCTGTTCGAAATTAGTGCGCTTAGGGCGATTTGGGAATTTAGAATAGAATGCTCTTAACTGGAGGTATCTAAAGAATTCTGAGTTTGGTACTGCTCTTTCAGATTTAATTTGCTCAAAAGATTTTATTGTTATTCGTCCCTCCAGGTGTAATAGCCGAGTGTAGCCTTTCTGTTTCCACATTATAAAGTCTTTACTGTGCAGTCCCGGAGCGAAATCAGGGTTCCCCAAAATGGGGGTCATCAAGGAGTGCTGCCGTGTAAGGGCAAATCTAAATTTGCTCTTGTCCCATACTGCTAACGAGCTGTTGACCGCGGAAAGCGTATTACTTATGGTTTTATGCACCATTTTTGGTAGCCATATTAAGTCCTGTAGCGCCACCGGGGCGCAACAGTCCGCCTCCAGTTCCACCGATCTCTTTAGTCTCGGATGAGTGTGCCACTGGGTAATTTTGGATAATTGAGCCGCTCTGAAATACGATAACAAGCAAGGTACCGCTAACCCTCCTCTTTTTGTGGGCCGAATCAGTGTGCTAGTTTTAATGCGGGGGGTTTTATTACCCCAGACGAATTTCACCATTGCGGACTGTAGCCGGAGGATGTCTTCCCTAATTATAGGGATCGGTAGGGTCTGAAATAGGTACAGGATTCTGGGGAGGAGATTCATTTTGAGAGTCTGGATCTTGCCGATCCAGGATATGCTGTACCCTGCCCACTTCCGGAGATCCTCCTTCAGAGTCCGTATTAGTCTGGGATAATTTGCTTTATAGAGGGTGTCAAATTGCTTTGTGATATTTACCCCTACGTATTTAATGGAGGAGGTTTGCCATTTAAAATTAAAATTCATCGTGATCAATTTTTCCGTGGCTTTAGGTAAATTTATATTCAAGGCTTCCGATTTTGCCTGGCTAATTTTGAACCCCGATACTACATTAAACTCCCCTAATATACTGAAGACATTTGGCAGAGAGGTAAGGGGCTGTGATATTCTTAGTATCACGTCATCAGCGTACAGGACCACTTTATGTGGCTGCTCCCCAATTTGGATACCTGTTATGTTTGGACTAAGGCGAATATGTGCTGCGAGGGGCTCAATGCATAAGGCGAAAAGAAGGGGGGATAGGGGACATCCTTGTCTGGTGCCGCTCTGAATCCAGAATTCCCCTGGGAAGCCCTGGTGCCTGACCTTCGCCGTCGGCCCCTGGTGCAGAACGAGTATCGCCTCCAGCATTCTCCCCCCCAGGCCGAACTCCCCAAGCGTCTCTTTCAGGTAGGGCCAGTCGATTCTATCGAAATGCTTTCTCTGCATCGAGACTAAGCATCATCGACGGGATATGTTTCTTTTGTGCCAGATCTATCAAATCTATGATCCGTCTAGTGTTATCTGATGCCTGTCTCCCACAGATGAACCCTACTTGATCGGGCTGGACCAACCGCGGCAACACCTGGTTAAGGCGATTAGCCAGTAATTTGGAAACAAAATTTGTGTCTGAATTAATCAGAGAAATGGGTCTATAGCTTTTACAGTCCACTGGGTCTTTCCCCTGTTTGTGAATCACAGAGATAGACGCTTGGAGCATCGAAGCTGGGATGGGGGCACCAGCCATAAATGAGTTACACAACTTTAGCAGGTGGGGAGCTAGCAGATTACGGAATTTTTTATAGTATAGATTGGAGAAGCCATCTGGGCCGGGGGCTTTGGATGCTTTCAGTGGTTTCATTACCTCCAGTAGCTCCTCTATAGTGAAGTCTGCCTGTAGTGCGTCCCTCTCCTCTCTGGACAATTTAGGTAGTTTGGCCTCTTTTAAGAATGTCTTCAGGCGAGCCTGAGTGGTGCTATTGTGGACCACTTTCGCTCCATCGTATAGGGTCTCGTAGTATGATTTGAATTCCTCTACTATTAATTTAGGGTCGGATGTGAGATTCCCTTGTGCTGTCCGAATTGACTGAATTTGGGAGACTTGATTTCTGTGCCGAAGCTTATTAGCAAGTAGGGTATCTAGCGACTGTTGTGGCAGGCGGTTTTACTACCCACCACCAGTACACACTCAAGTGTACCGTTCCTGCTTATTTCCGATCGTTTCTATGCTATCAAAAACGGACAGGCATCCTAAGGACACCTATTGAAGGCCCCGGTTCCTGCACATGCGCTCTACACTCCGCACCACGCTACCACACGTGGAGGACAGGAGAGTGAACAGAGACAGCCCCAGCGCGCGGGTCTGATCTCTCAGAACTGAGATTACCCTTCATACTTCCTATGTGATGCCCTACTCCTGTGATAGACACCAGAATCGGGGATTATTAAAGAAATTTTATATGTAAGTTACTAATTTTATTATTTGTTGCTAATACAATATCTATCTCTCATCTTGGTGCGCTTTTGTGTTTTTTCTTGTTTTGCTGATATTGGTATCACCATCGGGGTTCCGGTGGAGACCACATTTGGAGGTGGGAGAGACACCTCATAAACACAGAAGCAGCAAGAGAACTGAGAGGGACCAACACTCCAAGTTTAAAGAGCCAGAGCGCGGACTGAACTTTTCATATCTGGCTTGTTCGCCTTTTCATAAAATTTCCGTTTGGACCAAGACAGCTCTTTCTCAGCACGGGAGGCCAGCAGTAAATTTAGTTTAGTTTTAGTGTCTAACAACTCCTTAAGGGTCGTTGCATTTTTGTTATCTTTGTGGAGGGATGATAGGACCGCCAATTCAGTTTTCAATTGTATAATTTTTGCGTCCTTTTCCCTCTTCCGCTTACACGCAATCCCAATGAGTTCTCCTCTCAGAGTTGCCTTATGGGCTTCCCAAAGGGTGGACTGTGAAACCACACTTCCCGTATTCTCCTGAAAGTATACCCTGATTCTATCCCCCACTTTTTGTGAGATTTCGGGGATTTTTAACAATACTTCATTAAGTTTCCAGTTCGCTCCTGGTCTGTCCAGACTGAATTCAGTGCACCGCAGCTCAATCGGCGCATGATCTGACCACGAAATATCGTGGATTCCCGAGTGGGAGATCTGCGAGACCATTCTGGTAGACACAAAGAGATAGTCTATCCTACTGTATCTGTCGTGGGGGTGAGAGTAAAATGTAAAACCCTTTTCCGTGTGGTGTTGCTCTCGCCACACATCTAATAGATTATTGGTTCTTAGTCCTCTGTTCCATGTTGCTCTAACGTTTGACCGACTGTGACCCTCTGGGGTACATCTATCCAGCAGCGGGTCAAGAATCTGATTAAAGTCTCCCCCTAAGATAGTGCTCCCCTGAGCCAGTTTTCTAAGTACGGAGAAAAATCTCTCTAGAAAAGCATCTGCGTTGTCGCTTGGGGCGTATATATTTGCAAACGTAATAGGTTGGCCCGGTATTTCCCCTATGACAATCAAAAATCGACCGTTCCTGTCTTTTTTGACGGTTTGCACTTTGAGTGGCAGTCGGTAATGGACCAGAATAGCTACCCCTCGCTTTTTTTTGCAAGCAGAGGACGAGAACCATGTTTTATATTTGTAGTCAATGTATTTCGGGGAGCTGGTTTTAGAGAAATGCGTCTCTTGTAACATTAGGATGTCGGGGTCAGTCTTTTTATAGTCCGTCATAGCTAGTTTTCATTTCCCTGGGCTGTTAAAGCCTTTCACATTATGTGAAAGGATTACAATTTCTCTACCCATGTGTATTTACCCACACCTCTCCTTGTCTGGTGGCTCTTTGGATTGTCTGGGTACTTGGGAACTCTCTGCACGCAGGGTGGTTCGCCGGGTTTCGGCTCCTGTTTTCAGCATGTTGTGACTGCAACAAAGGAAAACAAGGGGAGACACACTGGGGAAACACAGAAACACACATCACAACATATGACAAAACCTTTAATGAGTGTCCGGCGACTAAGCGAGACCCGCTCCCCCAATCGCCTTCGTTGCCCCTCCTTTTGTTTGATATCTGACATGGAGGATTTGTTGGTTCAACAAGGTGAACAATTGTATATGCATACTCCAACATTTTTTGGTAACCAAGACTCAGGTTTCAAGAAAAAATCAGTCTTTTGTCCTAGTTCTCAAAGAGGACCGTATATTACGGCCTTTGAGAAACTGGTCGAAAGGGACATTCGTTTACTTAACAAAGGTTTTTCTTTTTCAAATGTCATGAACAATAATCTTACCATTTCTGAGATCAGACAATTAGAAGCTCTTAAAAAAGATGAGAGATTAATTTTCAAGAAGGCAGATAAAGGAGGGGCACTGGTGGTTTTATCATCAAACCAATATAAAAAAGAAGCATACAGACAACTTGATGATTTAACTCTTTATCAACCTTTAAAATTTAATCCTACTGAGGAGTATCAGAAACAATATAATGAACTTTTGGACATGGGTAGGATATTGGAAGTTATTAATCTTAAAGAATTGGGGTTCTTGGCCTGTCCGCATCCCGTGGTACCCATATTCCATCATCTCCCAAAGATCCATAAGTCGCTGGTCGACCCTCCTGGTCGACTCTTTGTGGCGAGTATTGGATCTTTGGGAGATGGGTTATCACGGTCTGTGGATAGGTTTCTCCAACCTCTGGTATACTGTATCAGTTACCTTCTTTCATCAAAGACTCTTCAGATCTTATTAGATCCATTAAGGATTTAGACTGGAAACTGGGATATAGGTGGGTCACCTTAGACGTGACCTCACTGTATTCTATCATAACCCACGAACAAGGTATTCAGGCACTTGAACACTTTTTAGGTTTATCCAATTTTTCTGTCACTTTGAGCACTTTTTTAGTAGAATCGGTTACATTTCTACTTACACATAATTATTTTATGTTTGATTCACGTTATTTTCTTCAAAAATTAGGCACTGCTATGGGTTCTTCTTTTGCGCCATCTTATGCAAATCTTTTTATGGGTTATTGGGAGGCACGTCACATTTATCACGATTCTAATTTATTCCGTAGTCACATTATATTCTATCGGCGCTTTATTGATGATCTTATTTTAGTGTGGGATGGTGATTTAGTTTCACTGAGCACTTTTATCAATACACTTAACACCAATGATTATAATTTACATTTTACATACACACAGAATATTCACCACATAGATTATTTAGATATGAAACTTTTTATAGATATTGATAAAAAAATACAGACAGACATTTATCGCAAGCCACAGTATTCACTTTTATGTGCCACTAGTTGTCATCCGCCAGCTCTTATCAAGAGCATACCTAAGGCCCAGTTTATTCAACTTAAGAGGATATGTTCGAATAATGATTTATTTCTGAAACGGTCTCAAGAAATGGTAAAAAAAACTTCAAGGATATAGGCTATAAAGAATCGGATATTAATAAAGCATTTAAATATGCAGAGTCTCTGGATAGGGAGGAGATTATCAAAATGAATATAAAAAACAAGAAGAAACGATATATGTATCAGGACAATTCATTGTGTCCATCTTTTATTACAGTATATAACAGACAGTCAAAAGCTATTAAGGAAATAATTCAAAAACATTGGAAAGTACTTACCTTAGATCATGATATTGCCTCCTTAGTACAGGGTGGACCCAGATTTGTATATAAAAAAACAAAAACTATAGGTAATCATTTGTCACCTAGTTTGTTTACTGCTAATTTAGATAAAAAAAACAATTAAGTACTATTCCCAAAGGCTTCTTTCCCTGTGGGCGATGCTCAATCTGTAAATACTGTATGCTAGACCTAGGAAGAATATCAATACATGCGAAGGTAATCTTCACATTAAAAGCTTTATGAATTGCTATACTAGCTATGTTATCTACTTTTTACAGTGTGGTTGTAAGAAAGCATATATTGGAAGAACAATTAGACCTGTGAGAGTAAGGATACAGGAGCATATTAGACATATTCTGAAAAAAGATTTGTTGCATCCTGTGTCCCGGCATTTTTCCAATTGTAGTTTTGGCGATATTTCCAATTTTACCTTCTCCACCCTGGAACATATTAATATTCATCCTAGAGGGGGAGATAGATTGAATAAATTGAATACAAGAGAAATGTTTTGGATTCATGCTCTAAATACGTTACATCCCACTGGTATTAATATAGAGTGGGATCTTAAGCACTTTCTAATATAAGTTACTTATTGTTTGAGGGTTTATATTTAATATGCTTTATAATGGAATCTATGGTTTACAGATATATATATATATATATTTTATGGATATAATTATACTTTTATGGATATATTTTTTATAATTGTGATTTTTGCTTGATTTCATATTATATATGTCTTTTTTATAGGGTTATAAGGTTAGACTTTTTTAATTAGGCATTGAATTATTTGCATTTAAGTAGATTGTTTTCCCATCTGTTCATTATGGACTTTATAAGTCTTCACTTTGTTTATACCATGTTTGCTAAATAAGTCTTATTGAGGAATTACTATTGATATAAATGTAATTTGTCCTGCTACTGTGTAACTAACACTTGTTGTCTCATTTTTGCATTTATGTAATATGTGACAGGAGTACATACTTTTGTTTTTAAATTATATTTTGTGTCGTTTAGTGTCTTGTTGCAACTTTGTGTCCATGGTGATGTCTGCATAGTGGGCATTGATAGTGCTTACATAGTGATTTGATCTTAGGTTGATTAGAAGTTGTTTATTCATCAGGTGATCGATTGCCCACCCACTTTCAATTAACCAATTATACAGCAGTCAGTGCACTATATATACATCACCTGGGGCTGTGTTAGATACTCTTTTGACAAAGTCCTTGACGGGACGAAACGCGTCAAGAGTTCACTCTGTAGCAGATTTTTGTGTATATGCACTAAATAAACCTATTTTTTATTTCATTGCGTGTGGGACCTCCACCTTTATATCCCAGCGGCAGCAGTGAACCGCCGTACAAACCTTATTTCAGCATGTTGTGACTGCAACAAAGGAAAACAAGGGGAGACACACTGGGGAAACACAGAAACACACATCACAACATATGACAAAACCTTTCATGAGTGTCCGGCGACTAAGCGAGACCCGCTCCCCCAATCGCCTTCGTTGCCCCTCCTGGGCGTTCAGCCTGGGCGGAGTCCGAGATGGCGTGCCCTCCCCCTCTCCCGCCCTGAGTGGCTGGCCTAGTGAGGACTTTCATGGGCCACATGCAGGTTTTCCCCCCTGCGCCCATGTGGAGACCCATGCTCAAGGTAGTCGTGGGGGACATCACCTCCCCCCCCTCTATCGCCTGAATTAATCTTTATTGTAAAACAACACATTATTATTGAAACTGCTAACCTTAACCTTTAATTTGAGAGATTGCCAATTATCAACTTCCCTTAAACCCCTGTTTTCCTCCTCTTCACTATTATATTCATCAGCCTCTTTGCTATGCTGCCCCGCTGCCTAAAGGACAAATGATGCCCTATTCTGTTGATGCTCCGATATATTTTAATGTGGGGGGCTCCCTTGTATCAGTATGTGTCTGAGGCAGATACCCTTGGCCCCCTCTACCCTACTCCGTTATGTGGCTCTCACGGTGGGGGGCTATCTTCATTGCTCATGCTTTTTTCCCTTTCATGGCCCGTGTCTTTAAGTGTCCCGAGGCCAGCCTCCTCCTCTTCTGCTTGGCAATGTTCTGCGTGCCGCGGTCTCTACTCTCTTGGCCCTTTACCGGGGCCAGGCGTCCTCCTCCTTATGGCTCCCCCTTGTGTCTAGTATGTCACCGGGAGCGCCGCGTGTGCCACCTCCTCTCGCGGGATCCCGGAGGTTTCCGTCGCCCTCCGCTGACATCATCTGTATCTGTCTCCGTGCTCCCTCCAAGATGGCGGCTGCTCTACTTCCTGTGACGTCCTTCCGGGGGACGCCATTTTCCCCGTTAGAGCCCGCGAAAGAGGATGTCCCTTCACCTGCTCTCCCGCCGGGGTAAGCTCCTCTTCCATAATGAAGCCATGCGGTCCACTTATTCCAGCAGCGCCATTATGGCTGGTTTGCGGGCCACTGCCAGTCGCCATTTTTAGCATCAGGTAGCATCAGGTAAGGATTTATTACTTTGTATTTTTTTCCTCCCCCTTTCTCCTTTTGCAGCAGATGCCCCGGGGCTCTATCGGATCGGGGCCCCGTAGGGCTTAGTCCTTCAGCGCGGAATCCGCTAGTAGTTGGGGAACTCAGATCAGGGAGGAACTTTTTGGGATTGGCCATCTCTTATTCTAAAACTGGGTAAACTGTAACCCAAATTTTCTGGAATTTTGGAAGTCCAGGTGTACCCCTCATATCTCCTCTCAAGCTTCAGTATCCCGGTTTGATTTGGACGGGCCTGCTGTCCTCCATTCTGGCTCTTCCCTTTGCTCTCTCCTGGGGCTTTTGGACAGGCCCTCCTTCACCCCAAGTTTATTTAGGAAGTCCTCGCTCTCCTCGATCTCTTTCATTGAGATGGCCTTCCCATTTCTTATGACCAATAGGCCAAACGGGAAGGTCCAGCGGTAACATTTTGCCCGGTCTCTGAGTAACCTGGTGACGTTTTGTAATGCCCTTCTCCTGGCTAACGTGACTGGGGAGAGATCCTGGAATAGCTGCATCGTGGCTTCCTGGAACCGGCAGGAGCCCTCAGCTTTGGTACGCTTGAAGACCGCGTCCCTGGTCTTAAAGTAGTGCAGCCTGGCGATTACATCGCGCGGCTGCTACGTTGCTGCAGGGCGGTTTCTGAGGGCCTTGTGGCATCGGTCCATAACTAGTTCGGCTTCTGGGAGGTCGGGTAGCAGTGTCGCCAGCCATCTGGAGACGAACCCCTCCACATCCGTGATAGCCTCGGGGATGCCGCGGACTCTTATATTATTGCGCTGATCCCGGTTTTCGGCATCATCTTGCCTATCCGTTATCTCAGATATTTGGGCCTGCATATAAGTTGCTCTTTTGTCCGCTTTTTTAATTTGTTTTGTTGCGGTCGCCATCTTGTCCTCAAGAGCCCCAGTCCGTTCCCCCAGGCCCTGGACCTCTTTCTTCAGGTCCTGCAGCCCGACATGGATCATATTCTTCATGTCCTGGTATAGACAATCGAAGTCGCATCTGCGAACCGGCATCTGTGCCGGCTCTGCCGCTGGGTCCTCCTCCCGCATCGAATCGGAGCCCGCGGCCGATTCCGGCGCCATTGTTGCAGCAGCGCTCTGTGGGTTGGAACGGCCGAGATATTTGCATAGATCGCCCTCCTTCTTTTTTCTGGGGTTCAGCGGGGCCATCTCGGGGGATACCGGCGTGGTTTTATATTCTTTTCAGTCTTTATTTAACTTTTTTGCGTCGTTGTTTTACACTTTTATTGGAGGTGGGGGACGGAGCTCAAATCCTATGCTGCCATCCACTCCAGCCTCGCGCATGCGCCTCCATAAGTGTGTGTTTTATTGTATGAGGGTCCTGTAGCGGGGTTATTCTACATCATAGAATCCTGTACAGATGGAGGTGCTACCGACCGAACATCGACTCAGGTATACCCCAGGTTCCCAGTAGCGGAGACTCAGATCTCCCATGCACCACAGGTAATGCACCAAATACATATACCGTAGCCACACATCTCTCTGGGGGTGGGGAAAGTGCGCTACAAATATAATTATCTGTGCAATTCTCCTTTGTTATTGATGACATTGTTATTGTTCAATATTTGCCTCTTGTCAAAGCTTTGGTTATTGTCAGGTTCTCTACACACATCTATATCAGTTATCACTAGGTAGACTATTCATAATTCAGATGCATTTTTGTAATATGTCAAGATAAGATGCCAGTCACTTGAAAAAGACCTGAGAGAAGGTCGAAACATTGTGCTTAGTTATAATAAAAAATTTAAATCCGCAGTGACTTGGATCTTCTATTCTTTTTTGTAATATGTACATTTTATATTGTATTTTGTGTAGTGTTTGTGTTATCAATAAAAGTTTTTTTTTTTTTTTTTTAAATATTGGGATTGCCAACCCTGATCCTCCAATCAGAGAGCCAGCCCTGGAGGGTATGGATTGTGTCAGTCTGGTAGAGGCTGCAAGAGCAGTAACATTAGCTCTGTTAGGCCTCGGACATGGTATGGCAGACTGCGCGGACGCGTCTGTACGCTGTGCGAACAGACTGCCTTAAGGCAGTGTTCGCTTCCATGCGGGCGGAAGCGGGAGGGGGCGCGCGTTGAGTGAGGAATCAGTTAAACTGATTTCTCAACGCGACAGACACGTCATGTGAGTGGTTCGCCCAATGAGGGCGAACCAGATCTGTGACGTCACTAGGAACGCTCCCAGAAATGCCCCCCACGGCCCGTCTGTATTGTATGCAATACCTGCTGTTTCCCTTCCTGGTATTAATCTGTGCGCTTAAACGAAACCACAACTACAATGTCTGATTAATAAATGTAGCTCAACAGTGACTCAGAGTAACTTCTGATTGGTCAAATTTAAAATAAGGGGCTGAGCCAAAATGACCATTAGGCTAAAATGACAGTTAGGGAGGAGATTGTCAATACAGCCATTTTGTGTAAACCTTTTATTCTGCATGCAGGTGCTACTGCTTCATACTGATACAGTATATAACACCACTGCATATTACCATGATAACATTTCACAGTGCATGAATCCTATGTATGCTCCACATAATGTACTATAATAATTTACTCTATGTAATCTTCTTACCTATCATGCCACTGGGAGTAAAACAAATATGACACCTTGATCTTTGTTTAGCAATATTACAAGCATATCCCATAAGTGTAAACATATAAAATGTCATGTAGCCCTGGTAGGTTTGGGCTATTACTCTATCTTCCTCCTGTCAGTAATCCGTGCATACAGGCAGGTTGCCAGGAGTAATTATGAGTTTTCCCCACTCCAGGCAGTGCACTGAGGCAGTGAAGGCAGGTCACCTGACCCTGTGTCCAATCAAGAGACACGGGGGGCGGTGCCTGTTGAAACTACTTGGGGCATTGCCACTTTCGATTTAGCTGGCTTTTGAGAGTCTGTCCTTGGAGTGAAAAGGACTAGGGTGGCATAGACCGAGCTGCCAGGACTGGCTAGCTTGAGGCCTCCCTCCAGGGAGGGAGAGTGCCTCCTATCCTGCTTAGTGGGTAGGGGAAGAGCTAGACCCACTCTGGGTGCCATAGGCCTGGAGTGGTGTCAGGGACATCCTAAAGGAGGACAGAGATGAGGAAGAGAGCCAAATAAAGAGCTTGCACTTTTACACAAAATCCTGCCTGAGAGTGAAGTGTATCGGGAGGAGGGGAAGGAGAACTCTCTTGTAGGTACTTCACCCCATACTGCTGGGAGCTGCAGGAGATGGAGGCGATGCACCAGTAGAGAAGATGTAGGCAGAAGCCTGTCCTGTTCTCCCCCATGTCACCGCGGGAGACTCAGGGCCCCTGTTGCTAGCAGGTACACAACACACTGAGATGTGTAGCCTGAGTGCTAGATCCCCTAGAGGACCCTATCTGAGATTGGGTGATGGAAACAGGGTTACAGTCATATGCCATATTTGTCAAGTGATACTGTAGATTCTCTGTATCACTTATTTGAAGCCTGTCTCACTCCTTTTTATTATCTTATATCCATACAGTATATGTAACCAGAAAGGGAATATAATTTACTAGCAGGCTTCACTGGGCCCCTCAGTCTTTGATCCCCCTATAGCAAACACTATCTCTTTCCTTTACGAACACTGCTATACACAGATTTTTTTAAAATAAAATGAAAACATTGGAAAAACAAAGAAATAAACACAGAATAAAAAAATTCAATGGAAAACCGAAGTTCCTAATTATAACTGTAGCCCCCTTTCCCTATGACTAAGGGAACTACGTATAGCCATGCATGTAAAATGGTCTGCAGTTGTCTCCCCTGCTGGCAGTAAACCTGGTAAGTTACAGGGATGCCAGCAGTAATCATGGAGGTTTGCTCTCACACCCTGGTGAGGTGCCCTATGTATGGATGGGAGTGGCTACCAGCTCTGAGTCCACAGTTAGTGACATCAGAGCTGTGACAGTTCCTGAAGTATATAAGGCACAGCACTGCCCAAAGTTAGGTTGTTGCTGAGTTGTGGGAGTGCGTTGGGAAGGAAGGATCCACTAGTGCAGTAACTAGTGGTCCATTCCTACATCAGACTTTATAAGAGCCACACTGTGTCCAGGGACCTGGCACAGGGGTGATCTCCCTACGGGGAGAGGGGATCTCACTCCATTGGGAGGGCGTACCTGTCAAAGGGACAGCCAAGGAATATGTGCGGCTGAGACGGCTGGCTCTAAGGGGCAGCTTGCCCATACGAGATCAATAAAGATGCCCTGTTCAAAGATACCCCCACTGTGTGAGTGTGAAGTTACTCTCCAGTGGAAGGCACCACCAAGAAGGAGTTCCTCATCAGGACCCTCTCCCTGCGGACGCATAGATCCTGATGAGGTGGAGGCGCTGCACGAGGTAGGACTCGCACACACTACCTCAGCTGCCTGTCTGGCTTGACAATCCATGAATACCATCATGCGGGAGACTTAGGATTCCTGTTGCCTACAGGTGCACCACCAGACACGACCATGTAATGGGGGGCTGGTTAGACCACACGGGCCAATATGAGATTGGGTGGGTCAAGCTAGAGGGAATACCCGTTACAGTTGGAGGCGCTGCTGAGAGACCTGTCAACAGGACAGGCTTTTGCTAGGCACAATGGGAAACAGGGAGAGTGTCTGCTTCCACTTTGTGCTGCGTGGGACGGAGCCAGGAATAGTCAGGGGAGCTGATGGAGCTGCAGACCGCACAGATGACCTGGGATCTTGCAAGGAGTTAGTGGGGCTGGAGCCGGGCTATAGCTGTCCTAGTCACCTTGAGGTAGTGCTAGTGGTAGGACGCCTAAAGGGATAAACTGGTAACTTAGGGCAGGAATCCTGGAGAGGGTCTGCGCTAGACTAGACAACAGTAGGTAGACGCCCAAAGTACTGCATGGAAGAGCCAGAGTACTCTAGTCCATTCCAGACCACTCAATGAAGGGAGCACAGACTGGGAGGAAGGAGATACAGCAGACACAGGAAGAGTGAGCCTAGCCTGAGGTAGTGCAAACATGAGTCAGATCTACATTAGGTACACAAGGTGGTGCACAAGGCATATTTATTGTATCGGTGTGGCACCTGCCCCGCAGAGATGAGCTCCATGTACAATAAAACAATATACAGTAACTCAATGGTGACCGCAAGAATGGAGGATCCGTGCAGTGCGGAAGGTCCAAGGTGGCGGACGGAGGCCGAAGGAGAGAGCGCACATGGCATGTGTGTGGGAGAAGAGCAAGCTACAGAAAAGACTTTTGTGAGCCTGCTGGAAGAGCAAGCTACAGAAGAGACTTTTGTGAGCCTGCTGTGGAGTGGTGCGAAAGCTGTGATTGCACCGTGTTGGTCCTGCCTAGGACCTTGGGGTAGTAACCCTGAGGACAGTGAAGAGGACATTGTTGTGAGATATGAGGAATCTAATGGACTGGCTTGTCATTCAACGTACAAACAGTTAAATGCTACCTCATCCGATAACAAGAGTGACATTGCTAACCAAAATGGAGGTTCCCGCTTCCCTGGGAGATCGCGTGGGCCAGTTTCAGAAAATGTTGCAAATGCTCAGCTTGCAGAAAGTTGGCCAGGAGTGGCGTCAACGGGAAAACCCCACCCTGATGGGGAGTATGGCGCGAAAGCTGGAGCCGCGCCCACATGGACTATGACGAACTCAGCCCCTGTGCTGGATAATCCTACATAAGAAAGGGTCCTCCCCCTGGTCTCAACCAGGGGGAGTGGTTTCCAGTTTTGGCGGATGCGGATGGAGAAAGCTGGAGGAGGGGTTGGCAGACCAGCCCCTGCACTTCAGTTGCGAGGAGCCAGCAAGCTGAATAGACCACTAGTGAGAGTGCCTCCTCTAGTGACTATGGCCTGCAAATCCGAAGAAGGGTCACTGATATCTACCCATCCCTACTCGGCTCCAGGAGGCTTCCTGATACTACGAGTGGCAGGTATAGAGACAGTGGCATGCCTGTGCCTGCAGTGTCGACTGCCGGGCAGTGCTGTGAGCTCTACGGCGCGATGCGCACAATGTGGCCTACAATACCTGTGGCCAATGCCGACATTCGTGCCGGTCCAGGCAGTGGAGACCGCGGGAGATATTGCCATGCTGGCTGCGGAACTCCCCGGTGCGCTCTGGTGGGAGTCTGCTGATCCCGGAGAAAGGGGATCGGGCACGACTATCAAACCCGAGCCAGACGAGAAAACCGACCACCGACTAGGTGATAAAAGGGGGGCTCACCGTCGATCACCGAGCGGAATGCCTCGGCCTAACGCGAAGTTGGAGTCCTCAGATGAGGAAACAGCCAGTCCTAATGCGTTGACGGCCCGACCACCGGTGAACCCCAGCAGTAGTACGATTAAACCAGTGCCACTCACCTGTGTCGGAAGTGAGCGGAGCAGAGTGTCGCCCGTGCAGCGGCAGCCCGAGAGGCGAAGTCCCACGGCCGTGGTGACCAGCGGTTCCGATAGCGGCAGATCCACCCCAACACCACGGAACGGTAAGCAAAGCCCCTGCTATTACCAGGTTCCGAGGGTGGCAACGGCGGAGGAAGGACGGTGCAAGGCCCAAGCGGTGCCACAGCGGAAAAAGGCGTTGCCGGATGTAGTCGTGGAAGAAGAGGTCCCGCTTGGGGACCCAACCCAAGATGGCGACGGGACACGTGCGTGTCAGGACGTCGTTTCCGGTGGGCAAAGCGGAACTGATTGGGAGATGACGGCGCCTCTTCATTCGAGCAGTGTCAGCCGATCTCCTAGGTTGAAGAGGAGTGCCATAGGCACCTAAACACCCGGTGTCCATAGAACAGTCACCACCCAGAGTATGAGGTAGTGCTACCTCTGTGTATATTGGTGGGGCACGTAATACCTCCCTGGGCACTCCTGTACCGCTGATGAAATATAGATCAGTCAGGTCCCACGCAGCAGGGCCTCCGACATAAATCCCCTCACGCCTGAAGGCCCTGATCCGCCTCATGGGTGAGCTCTAGCAGGAGTGTCTCACGTAATGTCTATGATGGCCCTGTGGCCTGGTCCCAGACCACAGGGCACCGCGTGACCGTCCGGTCACTTATGTCACACCCTACTACAACGTAATGGGGAGGAGTCCCTATCTGGGGCCTTACCTACAATACTCCGTTGGGGATGACTCAGGACCTAGCTGGGGTCTAAGGGGCAAGTCTAGGCCTAGTCCAGGGAAGCACTGCTCCCTGGACGCTACCTACTCCTTTGCCTCCCTCCGTCAGACTGCCTCGCGGTCCGTTTTCGTGCCAAAGCTATCTGCTTCCTCCTAGAGGATTCTGGAACTTGTAGTCCCGCAGTCCTGTATATGCGAATGGCTGCCGCAACTTACACTGCGCATGCGCAACAGTTATACTGTGCATGCGCAAGAACCAAGATGGTGGCCCCCCGTACACCGGGTCCGCCACCTCCCTCCCTTCACCGGAGGTTAGAGGGGAGCTCCCCTGCATCATGTTATAATTATCTGTGCAATTCTCCCTTTTTTATTGTTGACATTTTAATTATTCAATATTTGCCTCTTGTCAAAGCTTTGGTTATTATCAGGTTCTCTACACATATCTATATCAGTTATCACTAGGTAGATTATTCATAATAATTCAGATGCATTTTTGTAATATGTACATGATCCGATCAAATCCCGCATCTCACACTCCATTCTTCTCCTCACTTTTAAAGCTTTACACTCTTCTGCCCCTCCTTACATCTCAGCCCTAATTTCTCGCTATGCACCATCCCGACTCTTGCGTTCTGCTCAAGGATGTCTTCATTCTACCCCCTTTGTATCTAAAGCCCTCTCCCGTCGTAAACCTTTCTCACTGACTGCCCCACACCTCTGGAATGCCCTTCCCCTCAGTACCCGACTAGCACCCTCTCTATCCACCTTTAAGACCCACCTTAAGACACACTTGCTTAAAGAAGCATATGAATAGCACCGTAGATATTCTGAACACATGATACATATAGCTTGGCCCCCTGCAGATGCACTTACCAGAACTCCCTCCTACTGTCTCTGTACGTTCTCCCTACCTACCAATTAGACTGTAAGCTCCTCGGAGCAGGGACTCCTCTTCCTTAATGTTACTTTAATGTCTAAAGCACTTATTCCCATGATCTGTTATTTATATTATCTGTTATTTATTTGATTACCACATGTATTACTACTGTGAAGCGCTATGTATATTAATGGCGCTATATAAATAAAGACATACAATACAATACAATGTAACCCATGGACCCCGGGGCCAATCGCAGATCGGGCCCCCTACTCTGTACTGGGATCTGGCTACATGACTGTATGTGGTGCATACCTGCTGGCAACAGGAGGGCCTGAGTCTCCCGCGATGGTATGGGGGATAACAGGAACAGGTTACTGGGGTGGATAAAAAACACAAAAAAACAGCGCAAACTGCATAGTGAAGTATATCAAATATTATTGATCCATAAAAAAGGTAAGTATTAAGCGTACATTAGGTAGATAGAACAAGCGCATTGAGTGCTAAAAGCACAATGAGTTACCACTCAGCAACAGGCGTTTAGGCAGCTCTGGATATCGCAGCAACGAAGATTCATGAGGTCATCAGCAGGTCCTTGGTACACGATCCTGCAGAAATCGATTCAATCCGGTGGGGCTGTCTTTTTCGGAGGTGTATTCCTCCCAGCGGTGTCAGCAAATGTGTTCCCGTCGGACTTCCGGGTCGCGTCAAGATGACATCATGGCGACACACGTTAGTGTCCTCGTGGTGCACGTTGATCATGCAATAAGTCCAGTATGCACCAGAGTCCAAATACACCCAATCAATGGGGATAGGAGGTCACAGCACCAACAGTTCGATAAGCCACCAGGCAATATGCCAATATAGCAGTATAGCAACAATAGCAAGAATTAAAATAGTGTAATGAAATCAACTAATCCTACGCGTTTCGTAGCTCCCGCTACTTCATCAGGGATAAATTTGACAATGAATTCAGTCTGCATTAAGTACACCTCCCTCTGTCCGTATTGGACAGTAATTATTTATTTTATTTTAGGTTCTATTTTAGGTATAAATTTTTTATGTCAATAAAATAATGTGTTCAATGTGTTTTGATTGCCAGTGAGTTGCTGGTCTGCTTGAGTTACTCCTCCCCTTTTTTCCAGCCCCTTCCTATTGTTAAACCGATTGGTAGCTATCAATTAATTACTGTTCAATACGGACTGAGGGAGGTGTACTGAATGCAGACTGAATTCATTGTCAAACTTACCCTGATGAAGTAGCGGGAGCTACGAAACGCGTAGGATTAGTTGATTTTATTACACTATTTTAATTCTTGCTATTGTTGCTATACTGCTATATTGGCATATTGCCTGGTGGCTTATCGAACTGTTGGTGCTGTGACCTCCTATCCCCATTGATTGGGTGTATTTGGACTCTGGTGCATACTGGACTTATTGCATGATCAACGTGCACCACGAGGACACTAACGTGTGTCGCCGTTACGTCATCTTGACGCGACCCAGAAGTCCGACGGGAACACATTTGCTGACACCGCTGGGAGGAATACACCTCCGAAAAAGACAGCCCCATCGGATTGAATCGATTTCTGCAGGATCGTGTACTGAGGACCTGCTGATGACCTCATGAATCTTCGTTGCTGCGATATCCAGAGCTGCCTAAACGCCTGTTGCTGAGTGGTAACACATTGTGCTTTTAGCACTCAATGCGCTTGTTCTATCTACCTAATGTACGCTTAATACTTACCTTTTTTATGGATCAATAATATTTGATATACTTCACTATGCAGTTTGCGCTGTTTTTTTGTGTTTTTTGTCTGTAGTGCTGTTGGAGTGCTGAGCCACCCTGACCATTTAATAGCTGCAGCTGCCACTGTATTTACAGAGTTTGTATATATCTACACCCTAAGATTGAAGTGTTGTAACTATTATTTCACTATTAACACTTTATCACTCTAAATGGGTTGTGGTTAAATGGTTTATTAGTTACGCACTTTATTTCTTTACTGGGGTGGATGCCTTCGTTCTCATTCAGTGGTTCAGCGCCTCCATCTCTAGTAAGCCCCAGGAATGCGGGGTGGAATCCTTATAGAGAGTTCCCACACAGAGATGAGAGATTCCAGTCTCACACACACGGATTTCCTTAAAAGCAGCAGCTCTTTATTCACAGCAGCAGCAGTAGCGGCAACAGCAGACAGGTACAGGGTGTCCACTCCACTCTGATCACTTTCCTCCAGGATGGTCCCTCCCTGCCACCACCCTGGATCAAGGGCACCCAGGGTGGGGCTAACGCTTCCCTCACCCCCTAAGCAGGGTGAGAGGCATTGGTCCACCTCACTAACTATAATCCTTGCAGCTCTACTCAGAGGCTGCTCCTCTTCCTCCAACTGTAACCTCCAGCTCACTAACTAACACACTCAGTCACAGAGTCCTCTGCAACTGTCTCCATACTAACTCAAGACACTAGACTGGACTTGTCTCTCTAAATAGGAAGTGTACTGCTCTTTATGATATCAGCAGGCACCGCCCCCGTGTCTCTGCTTTCAACACAGGGTCAGGTGACCTACCTCCACCACTCAGGGCAGTGCTTGAAGTGGGGAAAACCCATGATAACTCCTGGCAGCCTGCCCTTACCAGGGCTTATACCAGGAGGAGGATAGAACTATAGCCCTATTTTTTACCAGGGCTACATACATTTTATATTGTATTTTGTGTGTAGTGTTTGTGTTATCAATAAAGTTTTTTTTTTTTTAATATTGGGATTACCAACCCTGATCCTCCAATCAGAGAGCTTCTTTCATACAGCCAGCCCTGGAGGGTATGGAATGTGTCTGTATTATACCCAGAGCAAGGCGTGTATCTGCATTATACACAGTGCAGCGTGTGTAGCTTATGTTATATATATTCGTGTATGCTATAATTACACATTATACTACTGGACACTTGTCTTAGATATATCTCAGTAAGAGCACTACAGTATATACAGTACACGTCCTATGCAATGCAGGATAGACACTAATTGGTCTTACCTCTATGATTAGGATCTCAACTCAAATATATGTAGCCAGGGTCCCCCCCCCCCCCGGTCCCCCTGACTCCCGGTGGCAGTTGCGTCAGGACGCCGCCATGTTTCATCATTCATATTCATCATATTCATTAATATTCATCATGTGGTGGACCGAGGGAAAGGTCAAGACCTCCTGGCCTACCGCATCCATGCCGCAGATGGCCGGGTAAAGGTCTGGCCAAGAGACACCGTGCTGTTCCTTCCACCAGGGGGAGGAAGTAGAATAGAAAGAGAGACTGTAGCACCCGACCATGAGTTTGCAGAGACTACCGAGGCGGAGGCTCACAAAAGTCAAAGTGAGGTACCCCCACACAATCAGTTAGGGGCACCCCACAATGGGTCTCAGCAAACAGCTAACACTCAGCTGGCCTCAGGTATTATTGTGTGTGATATGCCATGTACCATTGATGTTAGCGCCAACATGTTAAGTTGTACAAATTATGCACTGCATTTTTATTGTGTAACTTTCTGCAAGGTGACGCTGTCCTCCAAGCGGGGAGGTTGGTATTTCCACCAGGGGGAGAGTATAGCCATGGTCACCCCGTCTCCCTGACTCCCGGTGGCAGCTGCGGCAGGACGCCGCCATGTTTAATGTTTCATCGCACATGCGCACAGTAACCGCGGTGGCCATGTTGAGGTTGGCGCAAGGTTCGAGCATGCACAGTCAGTGTGTGGAGTTCCGGTGGCCCTTACAGATTGCGCAGGAGCAGATAGTGCTAGCGGTGGCCATTACAGCTTCGCACATGAGCAGTGGAGATCGCGCACGCGGCCCCCATAGCAAAGAGTTCTCCAAGGGACTACAACTCCCAGCAGCCCCAGGGGCTGGGGCACAGGTGGCTCATTACAGCCAATAGGGCTCTAGGATTCTCTGAAGCAGGGAATAGATACATTGTTGTGTGCTGTGTGTGTGTGAGGAGTTGGAGCTGTGTGTGCAGGGGTCAGGGACCCAGTGCACTAGGCCCGTAATCCCCTAGGCCCCCATCTAGGCCCCAGCCATTAAAGGTTGGAGCTGTTACAGGGACATGCCCTAGATAGGGAACCTTAGCAGCCAGGTGTATTCTAATATAGTCAGGGACACAGCTGTGTGCACGTGGCCTGGCAAGTTTGGTCTGGGAACAGACCTCTTCAGTGATAAACAGGAGAAGGTAAGGATCAATTGTCCATCCGCTCCGTGGAAAAAATGGTAGGTACTCACCAGCAAAGAGGTTAAAAACTTCTTTATTAAACTACATAAAAAACAGAAAAACAGACAGCACAAACTACTCTCCCACGCGTTTCACGCCTACTATGGCGCTTTCTCAAGGAGTGACGAGATAGGGGATGTCCTGGGTATTTAACACACTCCCCATCATACAAGACAGCTGTTTCAAATAATTAATTAATCTTGTCTTGCAGGAAGAAAAGAAAAGAAAAGCGAGAAAGAAAAAGGAAAGAAGAAAGAAAGAGAAAACTTCCATTCAAAAGAAAGCAAAAGCAAGAAAAACTTAACTCTATAAATAGGGGGTAGAGACAATGAATTAAAAGGGGAAAACATTGAATGGGTTAAATTGGGTAATTTAAATAATAACTAAAACTTAACTCTCAATAGTCACAATAGAATTAGATGAATCCTAAAAATATTTAAAAAAAAAAATAATATACAACTATGATTAAATGTGATTAACTTAATGTATATAATATGAAATAATGAAAAAATCAATATAACGTTTACAGAATTCATGGAATGCCTATAAAAAAACTTTTTAAATCCCAATCAATGTTTAACCCATTGGGTACTAAAGTATTAAGTGTGAATATCCAAAATGCCTCATGCCCTTGTCCTCTGAGTTATACCAATGAGCAATATCTTATGATGGAGCAGACAAGTATACAATACGAGTCTATCTACTGTATGTGTCCCTGGACTATCATCATAACCTTAATTCTCAAAAGTGATGTTTTACGAATAAAAAAGGAGGGAGTGACAAAGTGAGAATATGATGCAAGGAGGGGGGGGAGGTCTAACATAACAGCACTGGGATCTAAGCAGCCATTTTAAGTCAGCATCCATCTTAGGTGCTTGATATTGTCTAGTTGTCTGTATGAAAGTTGGTATGGAAGTTAGTTTAAACACATTTTTTATTCTTTTTCTGCTCCTAAAGTTTCAAATGATATTAAGCTGTCCAGCTAACGACAAAAACCTTGAAGAGGGGAGAAAAGTGCGAATGTTATGAAAATAAAAGATAGATAACAAGCACGTCTCGCATTCCGAGGGAGGTTCCCATGAAATCTTGTACAGTATATAGAGTAAAGGTCACCGGCCTGTATAAGGAATATTAGCTGAGTCATTTCATTTTTAATATGAATCTCATAGTAATGCTATTAACTAAATGTGTTCATATTCATATTTTGTTTATCTTATATGCTTACGTAGTGACGCACATGCAACCTCGTAGAGGGGGCGTGGGCTTAGTATTTTGGGTTATAAATAAGGCCTGTATGCCATCATGTCGAGGGGGAGTTTTCATTTTGAATCTCCCTTCTATGTGTGCACACATATACTGAAATAAACTTATTTGTTATCCTGCAAATGATCCTCAGATTGTGACTCTTTTATTCACACCTTTCACAGCTTTATGTTGTGCAATGAGAAGCTTCATTAAATCTGACGAGCATGTATCAGTAATTTTATCCCATGCTGTCATGAAAGCTACATCATCAACATTTGAAGTTGGCTGCTTCAGAATTCTCAAACCTCTAGGAACCCGTTTATATAGAAGATAACTTTCTAAAGTTACTTTATCCCATAATCTCTTTTTATCAGCAATTAGATATTTCTCCAATTGATTGAACATGGAGAAAAGATCTTCTTTATCTTCCATATATTCTTCATCTTTGTTATCAAATATGCTATCTAAATTTAAACTTCTATTTTTGCGTCTAGAAAAAATAGTGTCAGATGTAGGTGGTGATGATTCCATAATAAATGTGAACCAAATTAATAGTGTGAAAAATCAAATATAAATATAAATATAAATAATTAACGTGAACACAGTAATTATTGTGTAAAGTGCAATGTTAGTGCTGCTCTATAATGAAACATAGACAATAGTGATACAAAAATCAAGCGCAAATAACACCACTTTAAACAAAAATAGCAATAAACCGTATACTGTCCTTAGAGAGTGCAGCTCTGACACAGGACTCAGACCAAATCCAACCAGCAATGGACGAAGAAAACCGGTGCGCAAATCTCATCAGGACATAGAAGAAAGAAATGAAGACACCAAATAGTGCAATATTGTCAATTACAACAATGTGGTCAATGTTGAAAGCTCTATAAAGTTTGCACTCACGTGTACAACGTGATATAAGGGCGTTGTGGTTGTTAGAAGTTACCAACTTTATTTATCCAGATACATGCTCCCTGAGTCACAGTAGGCTGCTGTGCTGCAGGGACGCCCATAGTGGTAGCGATCATTCACCTTACCGTGTAGACAGTTAGGGACAAGTGTGCGGAGCAAGTTGGTGGTGAGCTGTTTGGGACCAGACAGCTGCACAGCAGACATCAAAGGCAAGCAGAGGATTCGTCTGATCCTTTTCAAAGTTGTTACCATTCACCGCCGTGACCGGAAGGTATTTACAGCAAGTGCACCAACACCGGTCAACAGGCGCTGATCCCGCCTTAGGCGTAACTCTTTGGGGACACTAAGTGAAGTGGCCAAAGGCCTAAGTACACAGAACCATCTTTCTAGTTGTACCAGGACATGGTGTGGGGGGGGCACGCGGTGACAGGACGGAGACATACTCATTAGAGCGTGGCTGAGCCACTACTGTACAGGACAATACTAATTAAGAGCGTGGCTGAGCCACTTACGTTATAAAGACATTACCAGTTAGCTGAGTTAATGATAAGTGATAAGTGTATAGTATAAGGTTATATGTTATGTGTTGATGCCAATATAGAGTGCTAAGGTTATTATTGCGTTACAGTAAAATCAGTTACAAGCACATGTTTGTATATGTTTCTTGCCCAGGGGAATCTCACATCACAGGGATTCTGGGTAAGAGGAGGCGCTGCGCTAATAAGTGTTACCCCAGGCTCCCAGCTAGCGGAGGCTCAGATCTCCTAGAGCCAAAGATGCGTGCAGTCTCTTTAGAGTGTCAGAAAGAGGGCTACAAATGTATATACTGTATGTAACCAGAAGGGGAATATCATTTACTAGCAGGCGTCACTGGGCCCCTCAGTCCTTAATCCCCTATACCTCACACTCACACTATCTCTTTCCTTTTCTGTTTCCCTTTACAAACACAGCTGTACACAGATTTTTTTTAAATAAAATGAAAACATTAGAAAAACAAAGAAATAAACACAGAAAAAAAATAGGCGGAAATCCGAAGTTCCTAATTATAATGTTATAATTATCTGTGCAATTCTCCTTTGTGTAGCCCCGGTCCCCTCTGGCTCCCAGAGACCCCCTCCTTTGCCTCAGCGCAGTCGCGGGTGCCGCCGGACCCAGCGACGGACCCGCCGGCTGTTTCCAAAGGTGGGGGCCAGAGCAGGGAGCGTTTTGAGTCTCGGGAGGCACCCAGAGCACTTCTATGTGTATGACTATATGCATTATTCTGTGTGGTACAGGTACCGAAGTTATTAGTATTAGCAATAGTAAACAGTTATTAGCATACACTGTGTGCGTGTTTTATTATTGTGGTTCCTGTAAGAGGACCATCCCACTAAGGTGGGAGCCCTTACAGGTGGAGGCGCTGTGTTCAACGAATGATCATGTAACCCCAGGCTCCCAGTGGCGGAGGTTCAGGCCTTCTGTGAGCCTATCAGGTAACGCACCACACCCGGTAACACAATTGTATTTCCCCACATGGTCCCCATCTGCGATAAGGGGGGGGCAAAAGGTGTTACATTTTGGAGGCGCTGCTGAGAGCTCAGACCTGGGGTGCTCTATTAAAGTCTAAATTGAGCTGCTGCAGTCACTACCATGTTCTCCCCGTCTAAGCAACAAGTGCGCGACTGGGCGCTGGAATTAGACGAGTCCCCCCACCATGTGTGTGTGGAATGTGCCAGCAGGAATCCCCTGTCAAGAAGTCCTTAATCAGGTCAGATCCCTTCCCGGGTTCGCGCGAGCCCGCCAAATAGGGTGGAGATAGAACCCCACATACCGCTGGTACATACTCCTTATAGCATCCCGTTCTGACAATATCACCCATGTCGCCCTACACTTTCCGGGAGCCTTGCCTCCGGGGTGTCCTGTCATTTTCTCAGAATTACCTAGGGCACTGCCGGCCCCCATACTCTATCCCGAAGCCACACCGGGACCCTCCCGCGCTCCCGGGAAATATGACGCGTTACTCTCAGGACAGTCCTTGCTATATTCAGAGCCATTGATACCTAGGGTAATCTTCAGTACCGGACTCCCCGTGGAGACCCCTCTCCAGACTGGGCTCCCGCCCTCCGTGTCCCCTGAAAGACAGACAAGTACCAGACGTCCAACCAGTATACCCTCCCAGGCCCCTAAGTCCTTACAGGTGGACCCAGCGACGGGAGGAATCCTACCTCAGCTAATAGAAGCTCTGAGCCAGGCCTCTCATTCCCATCAATACCGCAAACTCAAGATATTCTCCGGGAATAGATCCACGCCGGCGGGTGAGGCAGAATTTGAGGAATGGAAAGACCACACAGAACACGTGCTCCCGGAGTGGACTTGCTCTGATACAGTAAAACGGCAACGGATTGTCGAGTGTTTACAACCCCCTGCTATGCATATGGTCCAATTTTACGATAATAAACACCCTAACGCTGAAGCGGCAGCCCTGATCCAGGCCCTAACCCGGACACATGGGGTTCCTAAGGACGCCGTGTCATTACTGGCCAAATTCTACTCG
>WSYH01005174.1:14297-44816 GCA_036426205.1 Ascaphus truei | reverse complement strand
GTCCCCCGACTAGTGTTCCCCCACGCTTGTCCCCCTGCTTGATTCTCTGTCCTGCGGGGTGGCGTGGTCCCCGGACTTGTCCCCCACGCGTGTCCCTGCTTTGATTCTCTCGTCCTGCGGGTAGTGGCGGTCCCCCACGTGTCCCCCACGCGTGTCTAGTGCTTTTGGAATCTCTTCCTGCGGGTGGCGAGGGCCCGCCGGACATGTCCACCCACGCGTGTCCAACCTTGGTTCTCTGTCCGCGGGTGGGCGGGTCCCTCGACGAACATGTTTTGTTTGAATTTCATCACGGGGACCCTTCCCGTTGGAAGTACATGGCGATGGAACATGTTTTGCACATTGGAGGAGGGGAGACTGAAGTCAGGATTGTTAAAGAGAGAGGCTTATGAATCCATAAGTTGAGGACCTAACACCAAAGTCCAACATGGAGTTAGACATGCTCCTTTTTTTACAGTAATTTGACTTTCTTCTTGCCTCCCCCCTTTTTTCTGTCCTGTTATCCGACAGGTTGGGAAGTGTTAATCCGTTATCTGTTTTTATACTTACTGTATACATTTTGCTGTATTATGTAATATTTATTCCTGGCTACATCAGCGCTAGGTCATTGGGTATTGTTAGGGATTAGGACAACCTAGGTCTATCGTGGGGCACTAAACCTATATTAGCGAGGGATACGTAATTTTGGTCAGGGTAATTACCTGCAGGAACTCAAAAGAATACAAATGGTACATGTACGTTCATCAATAGGAACACATTAATTCAGAATGCATTGTATTCATTTGCAATCGGCATCTTGTAATTAGATCAAGTGTCAATTGAGAAAGCACGTATGGGTTAAAATAAAGTGTCATGCAGGTATCTACAATAGAGAGACTGTCTCTGAAATATATTGTATAGCATATTCACAACAGGCGTGGAGGGGACGTGTGGATACTGGACCTTCCCGTATAGGAATGGAGTGGTGATACATGTGTATATTATTAGAAATAGTTCTGTTTCTCAAACCATCTAAGTTGCACATTTATATGCAAGATTTCACGAAATTTGTTGCATTAGTTACAGACAGACCACGAGTATTCTAAAGCTTGCCTTAAACTAACCTGGTTCCATTCTGGTATTGCTGGGTGTACCTGGCTAGTTTAGGCAAGTTTAAGGCATTTCTGCATTGACTAACGATACCCTAGGATTAACACAGCAGGGTCCCCGGCAGTCCCATTCATTTTGAATGGGACTGCCAGGCCCCCGCTGTATATCTGATGGCCCATAATCAATGCAGAAATGCTGGGTCTAGTTTAGGCTAGTTTAAGGGGCTGTTCAGAATGTACCTGGCTGTACCTGGGTCTTTTGGCGATGCCACTGGTTTGTGTTAGAAAGTCGCAGTCTCTGCTGTACGTCATCTCTTTTTTTCTGTATACATTAGTAAGTTGCATTCTGTAAAGGTTCATCTTATGTATATATTCAAGGTACACTTTTACGAGTAAGCTATTTTGTAATTGGGTAATAGGTAGATCATTTTGGCCATGTCAAGATACCTGGTTCTCCCGTGACAGGCCTTCTTTCTCTGGTGGCAGCGGTGGTATCCGATTGAGCCTATGATATTCATTGTGAATGGTTGAGTCCCAGCCTTTTATTTAAAGAAGCAGCAGCATCAGACCCTGGGAAGAATGAACAAGGGCTTTTGCTGTTTCTCTGCCCTTCTTTTTATTAGGTATGGCCACATTTCAGTGTACAACAACGATTCCCCCAGCGTGATGTCTCCAGCCACCGAGTAGCCAGCAATATCTGCATTAGAAAGTTTGCATCCTTTCACTGAAGTTCCACAGACATCCTCATATCACATACACACCAACATGGAGTTCAGAAGGGAAAACGAAACCTCATATCACATAGCACAACAAGGAGTGCAGAAGGACAACCTCATATCCAGCAAAACAAGAGTGCAGAAGGGACAACCTCATATCACATAAACCAACAAGGAGTGCAGAAGGGGACAACCTCATATAACATAGCAGCAACGAGTGCAGAAAGAACAACCTCATATCACAAGCAGCAACAAGGAGTGCAGAAGGGACAACCTCACATCACTGCAGCAACAAGGGTGTGCAGAAAGAAACAACCATCTCACATAGCAGCACAAGATGCAGAGGGACAACCTCATTCACATAGCAGCAACAAGGAGTGCAGAAGGGGAACATCCTCATATCACATAGCAGCAACAAGGAGTGCAGAGGGACAACCTCTATCCATCGCACCAACAGGAGTGCAGAAGAAACCTCATATCATAGCAGGCAACAAGGAGTGCAGAAGGCCCACAGGAAAAACCCCCTCCCTTTTATTATGTTAATTAGGACAAAACCAATTAGGTAAACCACACAGGAGTGTCTCCCAAAACTACACAATTAGCAACCTAATACACTTCACAACAACTACAATTTTCTATAGCAAGCCCCAAAAAACAGTACCTTTCACAAACATCCCATGCATGTCTTTTACTCTGCAAAATAAATTACATCAGTATCACTTACTTTAATCCCCCCACCCCCATACCATGGTATAATCTACCTGTGAGTATGCAGGAAGGAAACGCCCTTTTCCTTTTTAACAGAGACTGCCCATAGATGTGTAACATCAAACTGTGTTTAACTCCAACCAGACCTGCATTATCTGGTTGACCTCAGACACACATTAAAGGTGTAGTAAAGTTTCAGTTAAAGGAAACAAAAAAGGATCGCTGGGCCCAGCAAAAGCAAACAGAAACAAAGAAAGGTTGGTGCAGTACAGCGCCTGTCAATATCGCCATAAGAGAGGAAAAGGAGAAGATTCTCTGTCCTGCGGGGTGGCGGGGTCCCCCGGACTTGTCTCCCACGCGTGGCCAGCTTGGATTCTCTGTCCTGCGGGGTGGCGGGGTCCCCCGGACTTGTCTCCCAGCTGTCCGGCGGGGTGGTGGGTCCCCCGGAAGTGTCCCACCCGCGTGCCAGCTTGGATTCTCTGTCTGCGGGTTGCGGGGTCCCCGGACGTGTCCCCACACCGTGTCCAGCTTTGATTCTCTGTCCTGCGGGGTGGCGGGGTCCCCCGGACGTGTCCCCCACGTGTGTCCAGCTTTGATTCTCTGTCCTGCGGGGTGGCGGGGTCCCCCGGACTTGTCTCCCACGCGTGGCCAGCTTGGATTCTCTTCCGTGCGGGGTGGCGGGGTCCCCGACGTGTCCCCACGCGTGTCCTGTTGGATTCTCTGTCCTGCGGGGGTGGCGGGGGCCCCCGGACGTGTACCCCACGTGGTCCAGCTTTGATTCTCTGTCCTGCGGGGTGGCGGGGGTCCCCCCGGACTGTCTCCCACGCGTGGCCAGCTTGGATTCTCTGTCCTGCGGGGTGCGGGGGGGTGGCGGGGTCCCCCGGACGTTGTCTCTCCACGCGTGGCCAGCTTGGATTCTCTGTCCTGCGGTTGGGGTGGCGGGTCCCACGGACGTGTCCCCACGGTGTCCACCTTGGGATTCTCTGTCCTGCGGGGTGGCGGGGTCCCCAGACGTGTCCCACGCGTTGTCCACCTTGATTCTCTGTCCTGCGGGGTGGCGGGTCCCCCGGACGTGTCCCCCACGCGTGTCCTGCTTGGATTCTCTGTCCTGCGGGGTGGCGTGGTCCGCCGGACTTGTCCCCCACGCGTGTCCTGCTTGGATTCTCTGTCCTGCGGTGTGGCGGGTCCCCCGGACGTGTCCCCCACGCGTGTCCTGCTTGGATTCTCTGTCCTGCGGGGTGGCGAGGGCCGCCGGACATGTCACCCACGCGTGTCCACCTTGGATTCTCTGTCCTGCGGGGTGGCGGGGTCCCTCGGACGAACATGTTTTGGAATTTCATCACGGGGACCCTTCCGGTTGGAAGTACATGGCGATGGAACATGTTTTGCAGCATTGGAGAGGGGAGACTGAAGTCAGGAATTGTTAAAGAGAGAGGCTTAATGAATCCATAAGTTGAGGACCTTAACACCAAGAGGTCTCAACATGGAGTTAGACATTGCTCCTTTTTTTACAGTAATTTGACTTTCTCTCTTGCCTCCCCCCTTTTTTCTGTCCTGTTATCGTCACAGGTTGGGAAGTGTTAATCCGTTATCTGTATTTTATACTTACTGTATACATTTTGCTGTATTATGTAATATTTATTCCTGGCTAACATCAGCGCTAGGTCATTGGGTATCTTGTTAGGGATTTAGGACAACCTAGGTCTATCGTGGGGCACTAAACTCTATGATTAGCGGGAGGGATACGTAGATTTTGGTCAGTGTAATTACCTGCAGGAACTCAAAAGAATACAAATGGTATCATGTACGTTCATCAATAGGAAGCACATTAATTCAGAATGCATTGTATTCATTTTGCATCGCAGCTTTGTAGATTAGATCAAGTGTCAATTGAGAAAGCACGGTATGGGTTAAAATAAAGTGTCATGCAGGTATCTACAATAGAGAGACTGTCTCTGAAATATATTGTATAGCATATTTCAACAGGCGGTGGAGGGGACGTTGTGGATACTGGACCTTCCCGTATTAGGAATGGAGTGTGATACATGTTTATATTATTAGAAATAGGATCTGTATTTCTAAACCATCTAAGTTGCACATTTATATGCAAGATTTCACGAAATTTGTTGCATTAGGTACAGACGAGACCACGAGTATTCTAAAGCTTGCCTTAAACTAACCTGGTTACATTCTGGGTATGTGCTGGGTGTAACCTGGCTAGTTTAAGGCAAGTTTAAGGCATTTCTGCATTGACTAACGACCCATAGGATTAACACAGCAGGGGTCCCCGGCAGTCCCATTCAGTTTGAATGGGACTGCCAGGGACCCCCGCTGTTATTCTGATGGCCCATTAATCAATGCAGAAATGCTGGGTCTAGTTTAAGGCTAGTTTAAGGCATGTATTCAGAATGTACCTGGCTGTACCTGGGTCTTTTTGGCGATTGCCACTGGTTTGTGTTAGAATAGTCGCAGTCTCTGCTGTACGTCATCTCTTTTTTCTGTATACATTTAGTAGTTGCATTCTGTAAAGGTTCATCTTATGTATATTATTCAAGGTACACTTTTACGAGTAAGCTATTTTGTAATTTGTGGTAATAGGTAGATCATTTTGGCCATGTCAAGATACCTGGTCTCCCGTGACAGGCCTTCTTTCTGGTGGCAGCGGTGGGATCCGATTGAGCCTATGATATATCATTGTGAATGGTTGAGTCCCAGCCTTTTTATTTAAAGAAGCAGCAGCATCAGACCCTGGGAAGAATGAACAAGGCTTTTGCTGTTCTCTGCCCTTCTTTTTATTAGGTATGCCACATTCAGGTGTACAACAACGAGTTCCCCCAGCGTGATGTCTCCAGCCACCGAGTAGCCAGCAATATCTGCATTAGAAAGTTTGCATCCTTTCACTGAAGTTCCACAGACATCCTCATATCACATAGCACCAACATGGAGTTCAGAAGGGGACAACCTCATATCACATAGCAGCAACAAGGAGTGCAGAAATCATGTTGGTTGCTATGTGATATGAGGATGTCTGTGGAACTTCCAGTAAAGGATGCAAACTTTCTAATCAGATATTGCTGGCTACTCGGTGGCTGGAGACATCACGTGGGGGAACTCTTGTTGTACACCTGAATTGGCAATACCTAATAAAAAGAAGGGCAGAGAAACAGCAAAAGCCTTGTTCATCTTCCCAGGGTCTGATGCTGCTGCTTCTTTAAATAAAAGGCTGGACTCAACCATTCACAATGATTATCATAGGCTCAAATCGGATCCCACCGTCTGCCAACCAGAAAGAAGGCCTGTCACTGAGACCAGGTATCTTGACATGCCAAAATATCTACCTATTACCACAAATTACAAAATAGCTTACTCGTAAAGTGTACCTTGAATAATACATAAGATGAACCTTTACAGATGCAACTACTAATAGTATACAGAAAAAAGAGATGACGTACAGCAGACTGCGACTATTCTAACACAAACCAGTGGCAATCGCCAAAAGACCCAGGTCACCAGGTACATTCTGAATATGCCTTAAACTAGCCTTAAACTAGACCCAGCATTTCTGCATTGATTAATGGGCCATCAGAATAACAGCGGGGGTCCTGGCAGTCCCATTCAAACTGAATGGGACTGCCGGGACCCTGCTGTGTTAATCCTATGGTCGTTAGTCAATGCAGAAATGCCTTAAACTTGCCTTAAACTAGCCAGCGTACACCCAGCACTACCCAGAATGTAACCAGGTTAGTTTAGAGGCAAGCTTTAGAATACTCGTGGTCTCGTCTGTACCTAATGCAACAAATTTCGTGAAATCTTGCATATAAATGTGCAACTTAGATGGTTGAGAATACAGATCCTATTTCTAATAATATAAACATGTATCACACTCCATTCCTAATACGGAAGGTCCAGTATCACCAACGTCCCCTCCACCCCTGTTGAAATATGCTATCAATATATTCAGAGACAGTCTCTCTATTGTAGATACCTGCATACACTTTTTTAACCCATACACGTGCTTCTCAATTGACACTTGATCTAATCTACAACTGCGATGCAAATGAATACAATGCATTCTGAATTATGTGCTTCCTATTGATGAACTTACATGATACCATTTGTATTCTTTTGAGTTCCTGCAGGTAATTACACTGACCAAAATCTCGTATCCCTCCCGCTATCATAGGTTTAGTGCCCCACGATAGACCTAGGTTGTCCAATCCCTAACAAGTACCCAATGACCTAGCGCTGATGTTAGCCAGGAATAAATATTACATAATACACGCAAAATGTATCATTAAGTATAATAAATCAGATAACGGATTAACACTTCCCCCAACCTGTGACGATAACAGGACAGAAAAAAGGGGGAGGCAAGAAGAAGTCCAATTACTGTAAAAAAAGGAGCATGTCTAACTCCATGTTGAGACCGCTTGGTGTTAAGGTCCTCAACTTTGGATTCATTAAGCCTCTCTCTTTAACAATTCCTGACTTCAGTCTCCCCTCTCCAATGCTGCAAAACATGTTCCATCGCCATGTACTTCCAACCGGAAGGGGTCCCCGTGATGAATTCCAAAACATGTTCGTCCGAGGACCCGCCACCCCCGCCACCCCGCATGACAGAGAATCCAATTGACACCGTGGTGGACATGTCCGGGCCCTCGCCACACCGCAGGACAGAGAATCCAAGCAACACGCGTGGACACTCCGGGACCCGCCCACCACCGCAGGACAGAATCCAAGCAGGACACGCTTGCAAGTCCGCACCACGCCACCCCGCAACAGAGAATCAAGCAGTACACCGGACACTCCTGACCCCCACCGCCAGACAAGAATCCAATACACGCGTAGGGTGACCATTGGTGGAACCCGCCACCCCGCAGGACAGAGATCCAAGGTGGACACTGCGTGGACACGTCCGGGGGACCCGCCACCCCGCAGGACAGAGAATCCAACTGGCCACGTCGTGGAGACAAGTCCGGGGGACCCCGCCACCCCAGGACAGAGAATCCAAGCTGGCCACGCGTGGAGACATCCGGGGGACCCCCGCCACCCCGCAGGACAGAGAATCAAAGGCTGACACACGTGGGGTACACGTCCGTGGACCCCGCCACCCCCAGGACAGAGAATCCAACATGACCACGCGTGGGGACAGTCCGGGGGACCCCCACCCCGCAGGACAGAGAATCCAAGCTGGCCACGCTGGGAGACAAGTCGCGGGGACCCGCCAACCCCGCAGACAGAGAATCAAAGCTGGACCACACGTGGGGACACGTCCGGGGACCCCCCACCCCCGACAGAGAATCAAAGCTGGACACCGTGGGGACACTTCCGGGACCCGCACCCCGCAGGAGATACCAGTGCACGCGTGGTGGGACCCGTCCGGGGACCCCCCACCACCCGCCGGACAGAGAATCAAAGCTGGACACGCGGGGGGAGACACGTCCGGGGCCCGCCACCCACCACCACCCGCAGTACAGAGAATCCAAGCTGGCAGCGTGGTGGAGACACGTCCGGGGGACCCCACCACCCCCGCAGGACAGAGAATCCAAGCTGGACACGCGGGTGGCAGACACGTCTGGGGGACCCCCCACCCACAGGACAGAGAATCAAGTGGACACACGTGGGACCAACACGTCCAGGACCCACACCCGCAGGACGAGCAATCCAAGCTGGACACTGTGGGCAGACACGTCAGGGACCCGCCGCCACCCCACAGACAGCAGAATCCATCTGGACAACGGTGGGGCCGGCACTATCGGCGGACCGCTCCACCCCTAGGACAGAGAACTCAATCTGGACAAACGTTGTGGGCCGAAACGTCCGGGGCGCCAAACCGCCCGCCTCCCGCTGGACAGATAATCCCAAGCTGGACATGCCTGGGCAGCTACACGTCGGCTGTGACCCTCTCGCCACCCCGCAGACAGAGAATCCAAGCGGCCAACGCAGGTGAGGGACACGTCCGGCGGACCCCCCACCCCACAGTGAAAGAATCAAGCTGGACACGCGGGGCCGCACGTCCGCGCTGAACCCGCCACCCCGCAGGACAGTAGAGTCCAAGCTGGACACCGCGTTGGGCAGACACGTCCGCGGACAGCCCACCCGCGCGCAGAGGAATCCAAGTCGGACACGCGTGGGCATGACACGTCGCGTCGGACCCGCCACCCCCCCACCCACCCACGCAGGACAGAGAAATCCCAAAGCCGGAACCGGCATAAAACAGCGATCTGTCATCCACTAAAAAGACACTTTCGTGGGATTTCCTATTTTCTGCTGGTTTCATCACAGACCGGAGAGGACACGGAGCCGTGCCTGGGACACGCTCACGTGGAGTTGTAGGTGGGAAGCCATGATAGATCTCATTACGAGTGCATGACGGGAGTCGTTCAGATCGTTGGTTGCGTAAGCAGCTCTGGGCTTAAGTGAAAAATGCGCGTGCCAAACGGAACGAAAAAATACTGACCTGGAGAGCGGGGTAACTTAACAATTAACTTTTAATAATTCATCTGATCAGCTTACCGGCAAAAAACGAGCCGCATGTTGGGTTGGCTTGTGGCCACAGTTTCCCTATAAGAGCCGGCGTGTGACCTGCCCCTGTGGTACGGAACTGGGTCACACTGTTGTGGTGCAGGTACAGGGTGCTTTACTTGTGTCTGTGTGTTTACATATTGTGGGTACACACCCACACCACAAAACCTCCCTGAAGATTACAGATCGCACTATTAGCGTGTATTAGTAAGGGTATATACATGGCAGCAGGGACACTTGATACTGGAGATTAGCGATTGTTAGGGGGGTATACATGGCAGCGGGGAACTGATACTGAATTAGCGTGGTAATTAGGGGATAACATGGCTCGGACACTGATACGAATTAGCGTGTTATTAGAAGGTATACATGTCAGCGTGGACACTGTCTACTGAATTGCGTGGTATTAGAAGGGGTTACATGGCAGCGGGGACACTGATCTGAATTGCGTGGTTTAAAGGGGTTACTGGCAGCGGGACCTGATACTGATTAGCGTGGTATAGAGGGGCATAACATGGCAGCGGGGACAACTGATACTGAATTAAGCTTGGTATTAGGTAGAAGGTTATACTGCCAGCGGGGACACTGATACTGAATTAGCGTGGTATTAAAGGGTACACATTGCAGCGTTTCTCCTTTTCCTCCTCTTCATGGCGATATTGACCAGCTGTTGTACCTGCACCAACCTTCTTTGTTTCTGTTTGCTTTTGCTGGGCCCAGCGATCCTTTTTTGGTTTCCTTTAACCTGAAACTTTACTACACCTTTAATGTGTGTCTGAGGTCAACCAGATAATGCAGGTCTGGTTGGAGTTAAACACAGTTTGATGTTACACATCTATGGGCAGTCTCTGTTAAAAAGGAAAAGGGCGTTTCCTTCCTGCATACTCAAGGGTAGATTATACCATGGTATGGGGGTGGGGGGATTAAAGTAAGTGATACTGATGTATTTATTTTGCAGAGTAAAGACATGCATGGGAGTTTGTGAAAGGATACTGTTTTTTGGGGCTTGCTATAGAAAATTGTAGTTGTTGTGAAGTGTATTAGTTTGCTAATTGTGTAGTTTTGGGAGAAACACTCCTGTGTGGTTTACCTAATTGGTTTTGTCCTAATTAACATAATAAAAGGGAGGGGGTTTTTCCTGTGGGCCTTCTGCACTCCTTGTTGCCTGCTATGATATGAGGTTTCTTCTGCACTCCTGTTGGTGCGATGGATAGAGGTTGTCCCTCTGCACTCCTTGTTGCTGCTATGTGATATGAGGATGTTCCCCTTCTGCATCCTTGTTGCTGCTATGTGAATGAGGTTGTCCCTCTGCATCTTGTGCTGCTATGTGAGATGGTTGTTTCTTTCTGCACACCCTTGTTGCTGCAGTGATGTGAGGTTGTCCCCTTCTGCACTCCTTGTTGCTGCTTTGTGGATATGAGGTTGTTCTTTCTGCACTCGCTTGTGCTAGTTATATGAGGTTGTCCCCTTCTGCACTCCTTGTTGGTTTATGTGATATGAGGTTGTCCCTTCTGCACTCATTGTTGCTTGCTGAGATATGAGGTGTCCATAGCAGCAACAAGGAGTGCAGAAGGGGACAACCTCATATCACATAGCAGCAACAAGGAGTGCAGAAGGGGACAACCTCATATCACATAGCAAACTAGCACAACGTAGTGCAGAAAGAACAACCTCATATCCACAAGCAGCAACAAGGAGTCAGAAGGGGACACCTTCACATCACTGCAGCAACAAGGGTGTGCAGAAAGATAACAACCATCACATAGCAGCACAAGAGTGCAGGAGGGACAACGCTCATTACATAGCAGCAACAAGGATGCAGAAGGGGAACATCCTCATATCACATAGCAGCAACAAGGAGTGCAGACAGGGGACAACCTCTAATCCATCGCACCAACGGAGGAGTGCAGAAGGGGAAAACCTCATATCATAGCAGGCAACAAGAGTGCAGAAGGCCCACAGGACAAAACCCCCTCCCTTTTATTATGTTAATTAGGACAAAACCAATTAGGTAAACCACACAGGAGTGTTTTCTCCCAAAACTACACAATTAGCAAACTAATACACTTCACAACAACTACAATTTTCTATAGCAAGCCCCAAAAAACAGTACCTTTCACAAACTCCCATGCATGTCTTTACTCTGCAAAATAAATACATCAGTATCACTTACTTTAATCCCCCCCACCCCCATACCATGGTATAATCTACCTTGATGTATGCAGGAAGGAAACGCCCTTTTCCTTTTTAACAGAGACTGCCCATAGATGTGTAACATCAAACTGTGTTTAACTCCAACCAGACCTGCATTATACTGGTTGACCTCAGACACACATTAAAGGTGTTAGTAAAGTTTCAGTTAAAGGAAACCAAAAAAGATCGCTGGGCCCAGCAAAAGCAAACAGAAACAAAGAAGGTTGGTGCAGGTTACACACAGCCTGTACAATCCCCATTTGAAGAGAGGAAAAGGAGAAGTGTCCGCTTGGATTCTATTCCTGCTGGGTGCGGGTCCCCGACGTGTCGGCCCACGCTGTGCCAGCTTGGGATTCTCTTCCTGTGGGGTGCGGGGTCCCCTGACGTGTCCTGCCCACAACGTGTCCAGCTTGGATTCTGCTTCTGCGGGTGGCGGGTCCGCTGGACGTGTTGGCCCACTGGTCCAGCTTGATTCTCTTGCCTGTGGGGTGGCGGGGTCCCCCAGGACTGTCTGTCCCACGCTGTTCCACCTTGGATTCTCTGTCCTGCGGGTGTGGGGTCCCCCGGGACGTGTCTCCACCACGCTGGCCAGCTTGATTCTCTGTCCTGCTGGGTAGTCGGGGTCCCCCGGACGTGTCAGCCCCACGCTGTCCAGCTTGATTCTCTGTCCGGCGGGTGGTGGGGGTCCCCCGGACGTCCCACCACGCGTGGCCAGCTGGATTCTCTGTCCTGCGTGTGCGGGGTCCACCCGACGTTGCCCCACGCGTGTCCAGCTTTGATTCTCTGTCCTGCGGGGTGGCGGGGTCCCCCGGACGTGTCCCCCACGTGTGTCCAGTCTTGATTCTCTGTCCTGCTGGGGTGGCGGGTCCCGGCCACTTGTCTCCCACGGCGTGGCTCCAGCTTGGATTCTCTTGTCCTGCGGGGTGCGGGGTCCCCCGACGTGTCCCCACGCGTGTCCTGTGGATTCTCTGTCCTGCGGGTGGCGGGGTCCCCGGACTGGTCCCCCACGTGTGTCCAGCTTTGACTCTGTCCTGCGGGGTGGCGGGGGGTCCCCCGGACTGTCTCCCACGCGTGGCCAGCTTGGATTCTCGCTGTCCTGCGGGTGGCGGGGTCCCCGGACTGTCTCCCACGCTGGCCAGCTTGGATTCTCTGTCCTGCGGTGTGGCGGGTCCCCCGGACGTGTCACCCACGGTGTCCACCTTGGATCTCTTTCCTGCGGGGTGGCGGGTCCCCAGACGTGTCACCCTACGCGTGTCCCTTGGATTCTCTGTCCTGCGGGTGGCGGGGCCCCGGACGTGTCCCCCCCGTGTCCTGCTTGATTCTCTGTCCTGCGGGGTGGCGTGGTCCGCCGGACTTGTCCCCCACCGTGTCCCTGCTTGGATTCTCTGTCCTGCGGTGTGTGGCGGGTCCCCCGACGTGTCCCCCACGCGTGTCCTGCTTGGATTCTCTGTCCTGCGGGGTGGCGAGGGGCCCGCCGAATGTCACCCACGCTGTCCACTTGGATTCTCTGTCCATGCGGGGGTGCGGGGGTCCCTCGGACGAACATGTTTTTGTGAATTTCATCACGGGGACCCTTCCGGTTGGAAGTACATGGCGATGGAACATGTTTTGCAGCATTGGAGAGGGGGACTGAAGTCAGGATTGTTAAAGAGAGAGGCTTAATGAATCCATAAGTGAGGACCTTCACCAAGAGTCTCAACATGGAGTTAGACATTGCTCTCTTTTTTTACAGTAATTTGGACGTTCTCTCTGCCTCCCCCCCTTTTTTCTGTCCTGTTATTTCGTCACAGGTTGGGAAGTGTTAATCCGTTATCTGTATTTATACTTACTGATACATTTTGCTGTATTATGTAATATTTATTCCTGGCTAACATCAGCGCTAGGTCATTTGGTATTGTTGGGATTAGGACAACCTAGGTCTATCGTGGGGCACTAAACCTATGATTAGCGGAGGGATACGTAGATTTTGGTCAGTGTAATTACCTGCAGGAACTCAAAAGAATACAAATGGGTATCATGTACGTTCATCAATAGGAAGCACATAATTCAGAATGCATTGTATCATTTTGCATCGCAGCTTTGTAGGATTAGATCAAGTGTAAATTGAGAAAGCCGTGTATGGGTTAAAATAAAGTGTCTGCAGGTATCTACAATAGAGAGACTGTCTCTGAAATATATTGTAGCATATTTCACAGGCGGTGGAGGGGACGTTGTGTATACTGGACCTTCCCGTATAGGAATGGAGTGTGATATGTGAAATATTATTAGAAATAGATCTGTATTTCTAACCATCTAAGT
This sequence comes from Ascaphus truei, assembly GCA_036426205.1. Taxonomy (NCBI): domain Eukaryota; kingdom Metazoa; phylum Chordata; class Amphibia; order Anura; family Ascaphidae; genus Ascaphus; species Ascaphus truei. The sequence goes on along the minus strand of WSYH01005174.1, from coordinate 31,291 downwards.
TGCACATTTATATGCAAGATTTCACGAAATTTGTTGCATTAGGTACAGACGAGACCACGTATTTCTAAAGCTTGCCTTAAACTAACCTGGTTACATTCTGGTAGTGCTGGGTGTACCCTGGCTGTTTAAGGCAAGTTTAAGGCATTTCTGCATTGACTACACCCTAGGATTAACACAGCAGGGGTCCCCGCAGTCCCATTCAGTTTGAATGGGACTCCAGGACCCCCGCTGTTATCTCTGGCCCATTAATCAATGCAGAAATGCTGGGTCTAGTTTAGCTAGTTAAGGCATGTATTCAGAATGTACCTGGGCTGTACCTGGGTCTTTTGGCGATTGCCACTGGTTTGTGTTAGAATGTCCAGTCTCTGCTGTACGTCATCTCTTTTTTCTGTATACATTTAGTAGTTGCATCTGTAAAGGTTCATCTTATGTATATTATTCAAGGTACACTTTTACGAGTAAGCTTTTGTAATTTGTGGTAATAGGTAGATCTTTGCCATGTCAAGATACCTGGTCTCCCGGACAGGCCTTCTTTCTGGGGTGGCAGCGGTGGGTACGATTTGAGCCTTGATATATCATTGTGAATGGTTGAGTCCCAGCCTTTTTATTTAAAGAAGCAGCAGCATCAGACCCTGGGAAGAATGAACAGGGCTTTTGCTGTTCTCTGCCCTTCTTTTTTATTAGGTATGCCACATTCAGTGTGTAAACACAACAGTTCCCCCCAGCGTGATGTCTCCGCCACGAGTACCAGCCAATATCTGCATTAGAAAGTTTGCATCCTTTCACTGAAGTTCCACAACATCCTCATATCACATAGCACCAACAAGGAGTGCAGAAGGGGACAACCTCATATCACATAGCAGCAACAAGGAGTGCAGAAGGGGACAACCTCATATCACATAGCAGCAACAAGGAGTGCAGAAGGGGACAACCTCATATCACATAGCACCAACAAGGAGTGCAGAAGGGGACAACCTCATATAACATAGCAGCAACAAGGAGTGCAGAAAGGAACAACCTCATATCACAAAGCAGCAACAAGGAGTGCAGAAGGGGACAACCTCACATCACATAGCAGCAACAAGGTGTGCAGAAAGAGACAACCTCATATCACATAGCAGCAACAAGGAGTGCAGAAGTGGAACATACTATATACATAGCAGCAACAAGGAGTGCAGAAGGGGACAACCTCATATCACATAGCACCAACAAGGAGTGCAGAAGGGGAAAACCTCATATCACATAGCAGCAACAAGGAGTGCAGAAGGCCCACAGGGAAAGAAACCCCCTCCCTTTTATTACTGGTTAATTAGGACAAAACCAAATTAGGTAAACCACACAGGGGAGTTGTCTCCCAAAACTTACACAATTAGCAAACATAATACACTTCACACAACATACAATTTTCTATAGCAAGCCCCAAAAAACAGTACCTTTCACAAACATCCCATGCATGTCTTTACTCTGCAAAATAAATGACATTCAGTATCACTTACTTTAATCCCCCCCACCCCCATACCATGGTATAATCTACCCTGGATGGTATGCAGGAAGGAAACGCCCTTTTCCTTTTTAACAGAGACTGCCCATAGATGTGTAACATCAAACTGTGTTTAACTCCAACCAGACCTGCATTATACTGGTTGACCTCAGGACACCACATTAAAGGTTAGTAAAGTTTCAGGTAAAGGAAACAAAAAAAGATCGCTGGGCCCAGCAAAAAGCAAAACAGAAAAAGAAAGGTGGTGCAGTTGATGCCAGAAAGCAAACATGCATTTAACTTATACCATAGTACAAGCAGCCCTGTCACATATCCCCCAATTTAAGAGGAAAACAGTTAGGATTTTTCTCTAACATACTTTTGTAAGACATACAGAACACCTACAAGCTCATATTGAACCCCCAAAATAACCACAACATATATATAAGCATATAAGTTTCACAGAAGAGTGCTCCTGAGCATGGCAATATATATATTTAAAACCAGAGACATAACATAAAACACAAAGCTCAGTGCACATCCAGAAAAACTTATACACGGTACAGTGCCTAAATATACATTTATAAATAACTAATAAATACAATGGTCTTTTAGTTTAACATTTTGGCCAAATTGTTGTAAGCCCTTGAGCCAACTGCACGGCAGACCACGTTTCAAGGGTCCCTAACACTAATATAGATTCTTAATAACCTGTGCATTGCCAGGAAGAATGATTTATAATAAATCTGTCAATATTAGTTGCAAAAGTTCTAAGTCTGATTGAAGCTTTTATTAACCTGTACATTACCAGGAAAAGCACTCTGTAATAGATTTGTCTCAATCACACTGTAAGCAAGCAAGTTCCCCTGAGAGTGGGAGATGCCATGGAGTGAGCTTTTAACCATTTAAATGTGGGAGGGAGTGAGCTTCAATTAGGTAGGAGGTTGCCACCCTCCAATCAGTTAAGACTAGCTGAACAAGAATTATAAAAACATACAGAACACCTACAAGCTCATATTGAACCCCCAAAATAACCACAACATATATATAAGCATATAAGTTTCACAGAGGAGTGCTACTGAGCATGGCAATCTATATATTTACAGGAGGGTGTCCACACTTCCCTGGGGACGCCTCAGGTCAGTCGCCCCTGCTGCAGTGCCATTAATAGGCAGCCAGCTCCCTGGTGAAACCTCAGGAACCGGCCCCTATTTTCTTCTTGGTAATCTAGATGGGTGCACAGAGGTCCCTATGCAATCTTAGAGCAACCTCTGTCCCCTTGAAGGCATGTAAAGACGTATGCTCCCTGGTGCATAGCCACCAGGAATAGTCCCACAGCAAGGTCTTCTTCATTAGGGTAACCCCCTCCCTGGGGAAGCTTCAAGGAGGGGTTCCCTCACGGCAGAGTCTATGGCTGCTGTTCTGTGCTGCATACAAAGTCTTTGAAACTGCTGCATGATCCACTGTCGTTGAAAACCTGTCCCGTTGAAAAACCTGTCCAGTTGGAAAAACCTGTCCTGTCTTGGGGAGCAGTCCTCATCTCAGCAGCGCCTCCAAATGTAACCCTTCTATGGTTCCCCACCCGACATGAGATTGGGGGGTACACTCCTTCTGGTCACTCTGAGTGGTCTGGGTGCTGTGACCTGCGGTAAACAGGAGGGCTGAGTGGTCCGCGGTGTTGTGGGGAGAACCGAGGACAGGGACAGGAGGTGGGGTGTGGGACAGGTTACCTTGTTCTCAGGGTGCACAGTGCCTCCAGCCAGCAGGGATCCCCTGGGGTCTCCAGAGGAGAGACCCCCACTGACACTCCATTCTCCATACACAGGGACAGGGACACACACAGCAGCTTCTTTCTGTGGATCTTTATTCAGCATAGATGTGCAGACAGCATACAGCATGATATCACAGGCATGGTGTAATCTATGCCTCTCTGCTCATGGCAGCTTGAATTCCCCCCCTCCTTACCCAGGTGGGGCAAGAGGGGGAGACCTCTTCTTAGCTTCTTATCTCTCTCAGCTCCCTCTCTAGACTCCTGATCACTAACTGAATTTGGGAATATGTCTCAATTTGAATATCCTCAGGGAGGGTCTCTAGCTTTGAATCATTACAACTCAAAGCTGGATACCGATTGGCTCACACACACACACACACATCAGGGGGTGTTCCAACCCATATCCACCCTTTGGATTAACATGCTCACAGGTTGCTTAGCCCCGCCCCTGAATATTGCTACATACCCAGAGCTGAAATGCAAACAGACCAACTGAAGGAATTAACCTTTCCACTGCCTGTTCTAACAGGACTGACAGAGGAAAGGCCAAGAAGAATACATAGCTGCCGAAGGCCAGGCTATACTTGCTTACAGTGTGATTGTGACAAATCTATTACAGAGTGCTTTTCCTGGTAATGTACAGGTTAATAAAAGCTTCAATCAGACTTAGAACTTTTGCAACTAATTTTGACAGATTTATTATAAATCATTCTTCCTGGCAATGCACAGGTTATTAAGAATCTATATTAGTGTTAGGGACCCTTGAAACGTGGTCTGCCGTGCAGTTGGCTCAAGGGCTTACAACAATTTGGCCAAAATGTTAAACTAAAAGACCATTCTGCTCATGGCAGCTTGAATTCCCCCCCTCCTTACCCAGGTGGGGCAAGAGGGGGAGACCTCTTCTTAGCTTCTTATCTCTCTCAGCTCCCTCTCTAGACTCCTGATCACTAACTGAATTTGGGAATATGTCTCAATTTGAATATCCTCAGGGAGGGTCTCTAGCTTTGAATCATTACAACTCAAAGCTGGATACCGATTGGCTCACACACACACACACACATCAGGGGGTGTTCCAACCCATATCCACCCTTTGGATTAACATGCTCACAGGTTGCTTAGCCCCGCCCCTGAATATTGCTACATACCCAGAGCTGAAATGCAAACAGACCAACTGAAGGAATTAACCTTTCCACTGCCTGTTCTAACAGGACTGACAGAGGAAAGGCCAAGAAGAATACATAGCTGCCGAAGGCCAGGCTATACTTGCTTACAGTGTGATTGTGACAAATCTATTACAGAGTGCTTTTCCTGGTAATGTACAGGTTAATAAAAGCTTCAATCAGACTTAGAACTTTTGCAACTAATTTTGACAGATTTATTATAAATCATTCTTCCTGGCAATGCACAGGTTATTAAGAATCTATATTAGTGTTAGGGACCCTTGAAACGTGGTCTGCCGTGCAGTTGGCTCAAGGGCTTACAACAATTTGGCCAAAATGTTAAACTAAAAGACCATTTTATTTATTAGTTATTTATACATGTATTTTTAGGCACTGTACCGTGTATAAGTTATTCTGGATGTGCACTGAGCTATGTCTGTGTTTTATGTTATGTCTCTGGTTTTAAATATATACTTTTGTAAGAGACAGGGGTGCTGCAATTTTACTCTCCTATGGTGAGAAATAGGGAACCTCCGCCCTCCCACGCCCTCCCACGCCCTCCCACTCATGTCCAGGCCCTATATAAGACAGAGCCACAATTACTGTAGTCAAATCTAAATACACTAAAGTTCCTGAACATCAATTTTGCTATTTCTCAGCACCTTCCTTCCTAGTTATTTCAGTCCCATACCGGGATAAATGATCTGCATTATGATGCTGACTTCCCGGTCGGTATGATACCGTAAATTAAAATGGTTGCAGGGCTAGATACCATCGCGTAACCCAGGCATTTTTACATTGCATATTGTTTAGCCACGTAAGTGCATGATGATCGGTGACTAGTGAAAATTGCTGCCCCAACAGATAACACCTAAACACTACCAATGCCCACTTAATTGCCAGACATTCCTTCTCAACCGTGGCATATCTGGTTTCTCTTTGATATAGCTTACGGCTTATATACCAAACTGGGTGTTCCACCCCTTCAACTTCCTGACTAAGTACTGCCCTTAGCCCCACCTCTGAAGCATCACAGTGTACAATAAATGGTAACTTGAAGTCTGGACTTTATAACACTGGTTCACTGCATAAAATATCCTTCAACTGGTTAAATGCAGCATTACACTCTGGAGTCCAGGTCACCAAATTGTGTTCCTTATTCTTGGTTAAATTGGTAAGCGAGGCTGCTATGGATGAAAAGTTAGGAATAAACCTTTGGCAATATCCTACCAATCCAAGAAAAGATCTTACCTCCTTTTTGGTTCTAGGTATCGCTGCTTCCCGAATAGCATTCACTTTGCTATTCTCCGGTCGCACCTCTCCATTTCCTAACATGTATCCCAAATATCTAGTTTGCGTGAAACCCAGGGCACATTTCTTTGGGTTTATGGTTAACCCAGCCTCTGCAATCAAATTAACCACCTCCTCTAGATGTTTTAAGTGACCTTCCCAGTCTGGGCTATAGACCACTACGTCCTCTAAATAAGCTGCTGCAAACTGTTCCCTCCCTACTAACAACCTATTCATCATTCTTTGAAAGGTCGCTGGGGCCCCATGCAAACCGAAGGTCATGGTTACAAATTGATAGAGCCCCTGGTTGGTGGCAAATGCTGTCTTGGGCCTATGTGACTCTTCCACCGGAATCTGCCAATAGCCTTTTGTCCAAAGTGCTGATATAACGTGCCTTCCCCACTAGATCCAAAAGCTCATCAATGCGGGGCATAGGGTAGGCATCAAAACGGGCCACCTCATTTAACTTTCAAAAATCTACACAGAATCGTACTGTTCCATCCATTTTAGGTACCAACACTATTGGGGAACACCATTCTGAGGTGGAAACCTCAATAACCCCCATTTCCAACATTTGGTGCACTTCTGTTTCCACTATCTTTTTCTGCCTCTCAGGGATACGAGAGGGACGTGTATGAATAGGTCTTGCATCCCCAGTCTCTATCCTATGAACTGCTTGTGTAGTGCGTCCTGGCCTTTTCGTAAATACATGTGCATACCGAGTAACTAGTTTCTCCAACATATCCCTTTGCTTTGCTGAAAGTTCCTCCCCAGACGTTACTGCGTCTTCCTTACTTTCTAACTGCAATCTCTGATATGCCTCACCTGCCATATCAGGTTCACACTCTCTCAGGACCATCAAAGACAATTTTTCTCTCTCTGTCCACCCTTTTAACAAATTAACATGGTATATAGACTGGTCCCTTCTTCCTGGTATGCTTACTTGGTAATTCACAGCCCCCTTTCTTTCCACAATGGTATATGGACCTTGCCATCTAGCTACCAGTTTATTCTCTCTATCGGGCAACAAGAGGAGCACTTTATTCCCAGGAAGGAATACCCTATCTCTGGACTTTTTGTCATACCACACTTTCTGGTGTTGTTGAGCCTCCCTCATTAGCCAGATCCTGCATCCGGACAATCCTTTCCCTCATCTGGGTAATATATCCTACTATATTATCCCTCACAGGATCCCGCTGCACCCAGGAATCTTTGATTAATGCTAGCAGACCCCGGGGTTGCCTTCCATAAAGTAGCTCAAACGGGGAAAATCCTGTTGAGGCTTGTGGTACCTCCCTCTATGAGAACAATAAATAAGGCAACCACTGGTCCCATTTGTTAGGCTGCTCACCTAACAACTTTCTAATCATCCTTTTTAGTGTCCCGTTTAGCCTCTCTACTAAACCATCAGTTTGGGGATGATATGGGGATGTACGTAGGGTCTGGATTCCCAACAACTGATACACCTCTTTCATGAAATTTGATCCCTGATCCGTGAGAATCTCACGAGGGATTCCTACCCTTGCAAATACCTGAATAAGAGCATTCGCTGCATTCTTAGCAGTAACACTGGGCAAGGGAATTGCTTCTGGATACCTGGTGGCGTAATCACATAGTACCAGTATATACTGATTACCTTTAGAACTTTTTTGTAAAGGACCCACCACATCCATGGCCACCCGGTCAAAAGCTTCTCAAACTACCGGTATAGGGATCAATTTCCCCCGATCCATGAGGTTTACTGGGGCCACCTGTTGGCATATAGGGCAAGAGGCACAATATTCTCCCACATCCTTATGTACTTTAGGCCAAAAGAAATGCAGTAATATTCTACATAAGGTCTTGTCTCTGCCCATATGACCCCCCATGGGAACATCATGTGCCAACCGAAGAATCTCCTTCCGAAATACTTTTGGCACCATGACCTGCTCCACCTGCAAAGAAGACTGAGGATCCTTGCGGACCCTGGTTAATACATCCTGTCGTAATACATATGATGGTATAGGCCCAAACTCGCTCATCTCTTCAGTCTGGGATACCACCTGCTGAAAAAAGGGTTTAGTGAGCTGTCCTGCTGTTGCGCCTCTGCAATATCCTTGCCCCAAACATTATTGACCTCGTCCAAGTCCTGCACCCCTAATTCTCTAGGACTGAGTGCTTTGTCCTTTCTTTTTTGCCTACGGGATTTCCTGCCTCTCCCCTCTTCACCAAAGATCTCTGGGTGAAAAGGAAAAAGCCCCTCCAAAGAAGTTCTCAAGGACATGTCCTTCTCCTTTTCCGCCTGCTTCTTTGCTTGCGCCCTTGTGGTAACTGCTGAACAGTGTGTCAATAGTCCTAACAGACCTGGAAAGTCCTGCCCCAGAATCACCATTAGGGCATATTTTTTACTACCCCCGCCTGTACTACATGTGTAACTGTACCCACAGGGATAGGCAGCGGAATGATTGGACACCGCTTATAATGTCCATGGACACATTTTATGTCCAGAGAGCCCACTGGTATCCCTTTGGAAAAGTGTTCTTTCTTTACCAAAGTACTTTCACTCCCAGTGTCTATGAGGGCCTTCACCATTTTCCCTCCAATGGTCACTTCCTTAATGAATCCACCAACATTGGTGATCATAGTACTTGGCCCATTCTTCCCTTGTCGGCAATATCTGGCTGTGTCCCGGTTTCTTACAGAGATGACATATACGTGTATCCTGTATATGTGAGCTCCGACCTGCCCCCTGTCTAAATGAAGATTCCCGCAATGGTGTATGTGATGAGGGAGGAGGTCATACCACTGGTCTTCTCTCACGTTCCTGATGAGCTGCCAAATAGTCCTCAGCCAGGTCTATAGCTTTATCCCCAGTTTTGGGTCGACGTTCCTGCATCCACAGTCGCGCACCTTGTGGCAGAATCTCCAGGAACTGCTCAAGGACAAATAGCTCCAAAATGTACTTTTTTGTCTTCTCCGTCGGCTTAATCCACATATTCATAAGATCCATCAATTTGGTATAAGTCTCCCGCGGTCCTTCTGAATGATTATAGCAGAGGTTGCGGAATCTTTGCCTGAACATCTCCGGGTTGATGTTATATCGCCTGTAAATGGCCTCTTTCACCGTCTCGTAGTCTTCGGCATCCCCTGGACTTAGGGCACTGTAGGCCATCTGAGCCTTCCCGGTCAGTGTGGGCACTAGCCTCATTACCCATTGTGATCTTGGCCACTGACTGGCTCTGGCCACCCTCTCAAACATGACGAGAAAAGCTTCAATGTCATCCTCAGGGCTCAGTTTATTTAAGCGGATCTCTTTGAGGATGATAGGCCCAGGTGCCAGTGTAATGGTTCCTGCTTGAAGGAGCTTCATCAAGTCCGTCATCTGCTGTATCTGTTGCCGCTGCATATCATCCATCCGTCTCTCCTGTTGCTCTACTTGTTTGGCCCATGGCCGCTCCTGTTCCTCACGGCGGTTCTCTAGTTCCCTCTGCTGTCTCTCTTCCATCTCCTGTCACCGCTGCTCTTGTTCTGCCTGCTGGGCCACCAGCCACTTCAGAAGGTCCTCCTTTCCTTCCTCTCCAGTCTTAACTGCTTCCACTGTATCGGTCTTGGGCTTCGCTCCAATGTCCCCAGTGTCTTCAGTGGCCTCCAATCCCTCGTCATCCTTCATATTTACCTCCACGCCCTGCACCAATCTCCTCTGCTCGATCAGCCCTTGTCTGGTAAGGACACCTGGATATCTTCGTCTGTTAGGGCGAGCTGCTACCTTCCTTTGTGTCCTTTTCATCGGGGACCATAGGGTTTAGATGTTGAGTACAGCATCAATTATCCCACCGCTGCCACCATATGTGAAAGGTTGAGTCCCAGCCTCTTTATTTAAAGAAGCAGCAGCATCAGACCCTGGGAAGAATGAACAAGGCTTTTGCTGTTCTCTGCCCTTCTTTTTATTAGGTATGCCACATTCAGGTGTACAACAACGAGTTCCCCCAGTGTGATGTCTCCAGCCACAGAGTAGCCAGCAATATCTGCATTAGAAAGTTTGCATCCTTTGCACTAGACGTTCCACAGAACACCTATATCACATAGCCTAGCAACAAGGAGTGCAGAAGAGACAACCTCCATCACATAGCAGCAACAAGGGGGCAGAAGGGGACAAATCAATATCACATAGCAAGAACAAGGAGTGCAGAAAGAGAACCTCACATCACATGCGAACAACAAGGAGTGCAAAAGAAAGATGACAACAATCACCATTAGCATGCAGCAACAAGGATCAGGAGTCAGAAGGAGACAACCTCATATCAACAAGCAGCAACAAGGAGTGCAGAAAGAGACAACCTTAAGCACATAACAGAACAAGGCATGAGAAGGGCAGACACCTCATATCACATAGCAGCAACAAGGAGTGCAGAAAGAGACAACCTCACATCACATAGCAGCAACAAGGAGTGCAAAAGGAGACAACTTCATATCACATAGCAGCAACAAGAAGTGCAGAAGGGAACAACCTCATATCACATAGCATCAACAAGGAGTGCAGAAGGGGACAACCTCATATCACATAGCAGCAACAAGGAGTGCAGAAGGGACCCCAGGGAAAGAAACCCCCTACCTTTTATTACTGGTTAATTGTGAGGGTTTGGCCCTGGATTAACGGGGTTACCCCCCAATTGGCCACCCCCTAACCTCACCAGGGAGACAAGGGGTTAACTGGGCTGAGGTCAGAATGTGATTTAACCCTTGTTATAACAGGTAAAAGCGTATTTTTCCCCTGTTCCCCTGTTCCATTGTAATGTCTGGTTTAATCAGTGTCTGCATAACACACCCACTGGGACTTAAGGGGTTAATATTATATGCAGTGCTGAATAAACGGTTCCCTGAAAACTGGTAATTTGGGAACGGAGTGAGCCAGCACCCTGATTTTTGGGGTGCAGCCTCAGGGTAACCCCCCAAGTACACACATATTAAAAATATAACTTTGTCATAAGGGGAACATATATTTTTGATAAAGTGCCTTTCTGGGGCAGTTTTAAAATGCCTACCAGAACCAAATGCTGTGACTCATATGAGCGGGGTCACTTGCCTATGCAAGCTTCCTCTCTGGTGGCAGCGTCGGGACCGAACTGGACCTGGATTACAGTATTCTGCGGGGTACTGTGATCCAGTGGGAACTTGATGGTAATTGCAAGTTCCTGGGACTAAAGAGTTAATTACAAGCTTGTCACGGTAGCTTGTGACAGGCTGTAATTTACACCAAAAATATATATATAAATATATATATATATACCTGGGTTTGAACTGGGACGAGACTTAGATATGATAAAATATAATTTATTCCTTGATAAAGGTGAACACAACAAAATGTACAAATAACAGCAAAATATAGGCACTTACTTAAAGATTAGGACAGAAAGCCCTCAGGATTACAGACTGGGCCATTTCTTCCATATTTCAGCTGACATCACAGCAAGACAGGCAGGTCATACAGCAATACCTGCATCATCCCAAGACCTTGCATAAAGACACAGGCCTGATGACATGCAGACATGAAGATCATGAAGACAATGGGTAAAGGGTGGCTCTGACTTATATATCATTTTAACCCTTCCCTCCCAATCACGGCGCCGAGCCGTCTAGAAAAAGTCCTTTTGAAGCTCTTGAAGCTGATTTTGGACTTCCAGGGTTGAGTGTGAAATGTCACACTTAAACTGGTTAGTTCCCTTGGTCAGTTGGGCCAAGCATAAACAATTAGCAATTTAGCCTTTGATGAACAGGCTATGTAAATTCTAGCCTTCCTGCTTTTTACCATAGCAGGGGGTTTGCAGTTTCTCAGAACTCAACCAAAAGTTCATATTTACTGCAAATCACTTCATAACTTCAGTTCGGTATACGTACAGGCAGGTGAGACATACACTGGCGACACACTTTATTCGAGCTCGGCTAGTCCCACGAATTCGGGTATACCCGGGTGTATTGAGGTTTGTGACTGTTTTCTGCCCGAGTGCATTGAGGTATTTTCCAGGCAGGGATTGAAGCATTTTATTCCCGCTGGCTGCAATACTGCACAGTATATATATACTGCATTACAATTCATGAATTTATGCCATCTGGTAGACACGCGAAGCATTTGGCGCCTATTAAATCCTAATCATTATCATTTAACAGATCAGCCGCCCGTCAGCCAGGCATGAACCCAGGCTGGGAAGGCAAACACAACGGGGCTTGTCAGAGGTGAGGAGCGGCGCATTCCAGGTATCTGCCAGGTACATACTGGGTATTTGCTCGAATAAAGTGTGTCGGTGCAGTATTAATACATTCCGTCACACCTGACGCTCCCAGAGAGACCAAACATTACAGTGTAATATGAAAATTAATAGAGATATTAATATCTGGCACTTAGTAGCTGTTAGATATAAAGTGTTTAGACTCAACAGATGGGCTAAATCCCACGAATACACATATGTAACTGTTAGCATGTTCAGCCAAGGACATCTCACAATATTCTTATATTTAATACGGTCACTCATTCTGATTTCCTCTGGCAGGATACCTTTTGCTGTAAGGTGTGCGTTATAAGGCTCACCCCCACTCTAGCTTCCTGGGTCCCGCATAGCAATTAGGTAATTACCCTTTGATCAGGGCTATGTAACTTCCAGCAAGATGTCCTATTTAGCATCCAGCTGGCCCATTCACACCTCCCTGTTACGCCGATGCTCGCCACAAACCGGGACCGGACCGCGGGGCTGAGGTGGGGTTATATAATCACCGACCTGAGTCCACGCAGACTGATCCGGAGTGCGCAGTTCGTAGTCGTACATCGCAGGGTCAGGATTGGAGAAGGCAGCATCGTCGTTATGGAAGCAGGAGTTCGGCAACAGGTAGTCAGGATTTCCCCGCTTCAGCTTAGGAGCGTGAGCGCGGGGGTGGCTTCTGCGCGAGGTGCGGCCTCGGCCCATGACGCCGATCTCAGCAGGAGGAGACAGCAGGCTGGCCGAAGTTCACCGTAGGGCAGCGTCGGGAAGAACCAACGCTTCAGCGCAGAAGTCCAAGGCAGGTCACTGCAAGAGGATCGCAGCAAGCCGCAGGAAAGGAAGGGTAGCCACTGCTAGGAGGGAATGCAGCAGGTACCGGTGCTGGCAACACGCTTCAGCACAGACGTCCCGGGTAGGCCACTGCAGGAGAATAGCAGCAGGCCAGTGCTGGCATCAACGCTTCAGCACAGACGTCCAGGGCAGGCCACTGCAAGGAGATAGCAGCAGGCCGCAGGGAGAGGCAGCACCTGTGCCATAGATTGCCAGAGGAAGCTTGCAACTGCACAGGTCTGCACGGCAATAGTCAAAGCCAGTAGTGGATTCCTTACACTCCCTTACTCTGGGTCTTTTGATATGCACTTCCAGAGAGGAAGCTTGCATAGGCAAGTGACCCCGCTCATATGAGTCAGCCGCAGGAAAGGGAGGGTAGCCATCTGCTAGAGGGAATGCAGCAGTACCCAGTGCTGGCATCAACGCTTCAGCACAGACGTCCAGGATAGGCCACTACAGGAGAATACGGCAGGCCACAGGCACAGGAAGGGTAGCTACTGCTAGGAGGGAATGCAGCCGTTACCACGTGCTGGCATCAACGCTTCAGCACAGACGTCCAGGTTAGGCCACTGCAGGAGATAAGCAGCAGCAGTGCTGGCAACAACCTTCAGCACAGACGTCCGGACCAGGCCTCTGGATACTCAGGAACTTGGTAAGGAAACGCTAGGAGAGAGGCCTGGGGTGGTTTTGTGGCAGAGACAGTAACATGAGGTAGGAAATAGTTATGCTCGAACTGCTGGTTTCAGAGCCAACGCCTAGAATATAAAGGGCGGAGATCCAATCACAGGAGCGGGATGTGTTGAGAATTCCCACCAATGAAGTAGCACGGCAGAAGTGTGCAATGAGAGGCACCACCTGTGCCATAGATTATGGCCAGAGGAAGCTTTGCAACTGCACAGGTTCTGCACGGCAATAGTCAAAGCCAGTATTGGGATCTTACACTCCCTTACTCTGGGTCTTTTGATAAGCACTTCCAGAGAGGAGCTTGCATAAGGCCAAGTGACCACCGCTCAATATGAGTCACAAGCATTTGGTTCTGGTAGGCATTTAAAACTGCCCCAGAAAGGCACTTTTATCAAAAATATATGTTCCCCTTATGACAAAGTTATATTTTTAATATGTGTGTACTTGGGGGTTTACCCTGAGGCTGCACCCCAAAATCAGGGTGCTGGCTCACACTCCGTTCCCAAATTACCAGTTTTCAGGGAACCGTTTATTCCTCACACTGCATATATATTAACCCCTTAAGTCCCATTTGGTGTGTTATGCAGACCACTGATTAAACCTGACATTACAATGGGACCGGGGGAAAATANNNCCCACAGCATTTGGTTCTGGTAGGCATTTTAAAACTGCCCCAGAAAGGCACTTTATCAAAAATATATGTTCCCCTTATGACAAAGTTATATTTTTAATATGTGTGTATTTGGGGGGGGTACCCTGAGGCTGCACCCCAAAATCAGGGTGCTGGCTCAACTCCGTTCCCAAATTACCAGTTTTCAGGGAACCGTTTATTCTCGCAACTGCATATATATTAACCCCTTAGTCCCATTTGGTGTGTTTGCAGACACTGATTAAACCTGACATTACAATGGGACCGGGGAAATTACATTTACAATGTTAAACAAGGGTAAATCACAGTTTCTGGACACATCGCTCAGTTACCCCTTGCCTCCCTGGGAGGTTAGGGGGGTGGCCATTGGGGGGTAACCCCGTTAATCCCGGCCAAACCCTCACGTCGTCACAGGAAGGCAACGCCCTTTCCTTTTTAACGAGACTGCCCATGGCTTGTAACATCAACACTGTGTTTAACATTAACCAGACCTGCATTATACTGACTGACCTAGGACACCACTTAAAGGTTAGTAAAGTTTCATGTAAGGAAATAAAAAGATCGTTGGGCCCAGCAAAAAGCAAAACAGAAAGAAAGGTGGTGCACTTGTGCCAGAAAGCAAACATGCATTTACTTACACATAGTAACAAGCAGCCCTGTCACAATCATCCTGCGGGAATCATATAGCATAGCGGAAACTCAAAGATTGCGATTTCCAAAGCAGGAGGTAGCATACACACATTTCACAAGAGCACGAAAAATACAGATTCCCTTTGTCACTAACTTTGTGCCTGCGGACGAATATGGACAGTTTCCGGTCCTGGGCCGCTCAAGATTGTTACCGCGCGGTGTGAAAGTTGGATGACTGATGGCGTGTCTGTCAAGGTACAGCTGAAGGACAACTGGAATTCCATTAAGCCAGTATTGCTTTACCGATGGCCAACGCCCGTACCTGCAGCAGCAGTGATCACACTTCAGCCCGGGGCGCAGGAGGTTATCCAGTGTTATGACTGTGCTCACCACAAACAAGAGGAGACCCCTGTACTGAGGTGGGAGTATGACACACCCAGCCACAGACACGGGGATCACATACGGAGTATAGATAGTCATTGCTAGCCGGGTCTGGGGTAGAGAGTCAGGGTTGTCGTTATACTTGCCATGGTCAAGGTTTGGAGAGTGCAGGATGGTCGAGGTACAATGCTGTGGTTGGAGTATGGAGATCAGGAAGCGGGGTGGCAATGCCGTAGTCTGGAGTATGGAGAGCAGGATGGTCGAGGGTGCAATGCCGTGGTCGGGACTATGGAGAGCAGGGTGGTCGAGGTGCAATGCCGTGGTCTAGGTTGGAGAGGAGCGGAGGGTCAAGGTAGCCGAGGTCAGAGTTTCCAGAAAGCAGATGTCCATGGGCAAGCCGGGTCGGTACACGAAGGATAACTAGAAGCAAGGCCACAATTGGAGTGAGCATTTACATGTTATAACAAGGGTTAAATCACAGTTCTGGACCTCAGCTCAGTTAACCCCTTGCCTCCCTGGTGAGGTTAGGGGGTGGCCAATTGGGGGGTAACCCCGTTAATCCCGGGCCAAACCCTCACGATCGTCACAGGAAGGCAACGCCCTTTTCCTTTTTAACAGAGACTGCCCATGGCTGTGTAACATCAAACTGTGTTTAACATTAACCAGACCTGCATTATACTGACTGACCTAGGACACCACATTAAAGGTTAGTAAAGTTTCATGTAAAGGAAATAAAAAAGATCGTTGGGCCCAGCAAAAAGCAAAACAGAAAAAGAAAGGTGGTGCACTTGATGCCAGAAAGCAAACATGCATTTAACTTACACAATAGTACAAGCAGCCCTGTCACAATCATCCTGCGGGATCATATAGCATAGCGGGAAACTCAAAGATTGCGAGTTCCCAAAGCAAGGAGGTAGCATACACACATTTCACAAGAGCACGAAAAAATACAGATTCCCTTTGTCACCTAACTTTGTGCCTGCGGACGAATATGGACAGTTCCGGTCCTGGGACCGCTCAAAGATTGTTACCCGGTGTGAAAGTTATGGATTACTGATGGCTGGTCGGTCAAAGGTACAGCTGAAGGAGAACTTGGAATTCCATGAAGCCAGTATTGCTTTACCTGAGGGCAACGAGCCCGTACCTGCAGCAGCAGTGATCACACTTCAGCCCGGGGCGCAGGAGGTTAATCCAGTGTTATGCTGTGCTCACCACAAACAAGAGGAGACCCCTGTACTGAGGTGGGAGTATGAACACACCAGCCACAGACACGGGGATCACATACGGAGTATAGAGTAGTCATGCTAGCCGGGTCTGGGGTAGAGAGGTCAGGGTTGTCGTTAATACTTGCCATGGTCAGGTTTGGAGAGTGCAGGATGGTCGAGGTACAATGCTGTGGTTGGGAGTATGGAGAGCAGGAAGGTCGAGGTGCAATGCCGTAGTCTGGAGTATGGAGAGCAGGATGGTCGAGGTGCAATGCCGTGGTCGGGACTATGGAGAGCAGGGTGGTCGAGGTGCAATGCCGTGGTCTAGGTTGGAGAGGAGCGGAGGGTCAGAGGTAGCCGAGGTCAGAGTTCCAGAAAGCAGATGGTCCATGGGCAAGCCGGGTCGGTACACGAAGGGATAACTAGAAGCAAGGCACAATTGGAGTGAGGCAAGATAGGAGTGGTAAACACTGTAACACAATCTATGCTCAGCAAAAGAGCCTGTGGCTCAGCTGAGGATATATACAGGGCTGGGCCAATCCCCATGGAGGGTGGAGCGGAGGTGCGGCCTCCTCGGGAGCCTGTGGTAGGTGGTGCGATAGAAGCACAGCTTCAGCTTGTAAAAGCAGATGATTGTTTCCACGGAGCTCGGGAGCACCACGTTCATGCGCCGCGCATCGGGA